>OZ005656.1:290147864-290395966 GCA_963930645.1 Salticus scenicus | reverse complement strand
AAAATTTAATAACTTCGGAGCATGTTGCCATTAAATCTAACAACTCTATAGATTTAAGTTAGTTTCATAACGTCATAAAGATTCGGACTAGATTATGATCTTTAAATTGTTACTTTTGGTTGTACACTTTAAATTACACTGTATTTCCAATATCTATTTTTCACTGATAAATGAAGTTTGCATGTACCAATACCCAAATAAATCTCAAGAAAAACAGTAAAATAGTTAAATTTCCTTTGAGTATAATCGATAATACATTTAATTCAATCTGATAAATATTACAGTATTTTTACTTCCTTTAAAAATAATTAAAAAGTATTACGAAACCGATTATTACATGCCTCGCATAGCTTTAAAACGGTTGGTCATAGAATGTTGCAAATTTATATTTGGGATTGTCACGACACTTTTAATTTTAGTCTTGACGCTGTCTCCTGCTTTAAAGGCATTTAAGATTTTACGAGAGTTTTCATGGAATTTGTATGTATATGCATGCGTGTGTGTGTAACTATCTCGCATAACTCAGAACCAGTTGAGTGTAGAACGTCGCAAATTCATAGGTCGATATGTTATAACATCTAGTTGGACAACTCCATTTTTGGCCTTTCTATCAA
This sequence comes from Salticus scenicus, assembly GCA_963930645.1. NCBI lineage: Eukaryota > Metazoa > Arthropoda > Arachnida > Araneae > Salticidae > Salticus > Salticus scenicus. The sequence goes on along the minus strand of OZ005656.1, from coordinate 290,395,352 downwards.
TTTCCGTTTTGGGAGATATTTACTAATATTACATCTATAACAATCAAAGACGAAAATTTTTAGTCACCCTATATTACATCTATAACAATCAAAAACCAAAATTTTTAGTCACCATATGGCTTACAGTCCTAGAGATTTCAACAGAAAGTAATGATACAGCGCGTAATGATATTGTTCTGAAGGTTGTCGACATTAAAGTCGTAAAAAAATAATCAGTTTCTGGTCGACGAATGCACTTTATTTAACGAATATTCCTCCAATCAAACCGCTACTTGTACTATAAAAGTAAGCTAGTATGTTATGACCAGCGGAAGACTTTCTTCTACTTAATCTTATACAAATTATTTTTTAAATTATTTATTAAAATAAATTTTCCTGAGGAATCCGACAATTTTTCCCTCAGAAATATAAACACTAAATGCCAAAATAAAGTCACTTTTGTTTCAAAACCAGAAGAAATTAGTTTTTATTTATTTATTTACTTATTTATTTTTTCGCTAAAAAGGAAAAAAATAATCGATACCTTTAGTTACCAGCGATCTATTCTTCAATCATTCGTTTTAAGGGTATTGACGAGTTCTTTCGAAAGATATCCATATTGAAAATTTACGTCCCTCGGGGAGTACTTCTCTCCAAAAGGGGGTAAGCGATGCTCCTATACGCACACTATTTTTTCTAGTCTAAAACTATTATTATCAATAATTCGTATTAATTTTAATCATATGCGTTAAAAATAACTTTCATTGTGTGCATTTATATAAAATTTTCTCCTTTTGAATCTTTGGTTAAATTTCGTTCATTGGTTTGTGAGATATAGCGTTAAAATAATAATAATAAGACGACGACAGCGTCACCTGTATAGCGATTGACTCCGAATGTAATCAGAACCTGTTTAGGTCAAGGGATACTTAAATGCCAAATTTCGTTAAATTTCTCTCATTGGTTCGTGAGATAGAGCGTTCACAAATTTTGTGATTACACACACACTGACACCCAGACAAACACTTTCTAAAAATAGTCCATTGTTTTTCAGGAGACCTCAAAACGTGTAAATCCCGAGTTCGAAAATTTTCACGAATCCAATACTTTCTTCTTATATACGTTAGGAGAAAGTAATAATCAACGAATGTTCTCAAAACAGTACCGCAAAAGTCAAGTGAACAGTGTTAAATGCAACACAAAGCAGAAATTTCGCTCATTCAGGAACAATGGTGAACCGCGAAATGCACAGTTTCTCTGCGACGACTGCTCAGATCGACATCTGAACACAAACTGAACTTTTCGAAAATTGATTTTCTCTTTTAATAATATAGTTTTTAATTTATAGAATTTTTATGGTAATCCGGCGTTAGAAACCATTGGATCATTCCGGAAACAATTCCAGAACTCGGTTCCTTCGGATCTTTGGCAAACTTGAACGTCCGTTTTCGACTAATTAAATGCCAAATCTCGAAGTGTGTCGTTAGAGCCTAGATTGGTGTTGGCAACGAATTTGGCGGAAACTAGTTGTTCATTGTTGGCAGAAACAGTAACCCTTTTTTTTTTATTTGAAATGAAGATAACTATTTTAGTACGGCAGGAATATTGTTTTCAGACAGCAATTTTAGTGCTGTGGAAATTTGTAAAAGCCCATCTTGAGTTAAGTATATACAATATGTCAGGTTTTGATGCGCTATACAAAGCTACTCCGTTCAACCGATCGCTACGAAAATAAGTATACTTATTAATCAGGAAAAAAATCTAGCTAACGCCGTATTTTTTAGACGGATAATTAGTTCAAAAAATATAAAGCAAAAACTCCATTTTAACTTTAAAATTATTGGAATGAAAAACATGTTGATGCCAAAAATATAAATAAATAAATAATGAACGTGTAACAATTTTCTGTTACATAAGTTGACGGAAAATACTTTTTATTTATTTATTTGTTTATTTATTTGTTTATTTATTTATTATTATTATTATTATTTACACTCTTTGTATACTTAGTCCTATTAGAAGATGATTTTCCTTTTATGCCCTCTCGCATTAAGTTTAATAAAATTGAGAAAAATTGTGCTTTAAAAAAAAAAAAAAAAAAAAAGAAGCAGTTTGAGTGTAGGACCCCTTGACGAAATTTGAAATGTGGCACTGAAATAGCTTAGATGTTTCAAGCTAAAAAAAAAAAATTAAAATCCGCTAAGGTGGTTTTAAGCTGCACTAAAGAAATTTTAAGAAATATAGTAACCGTTGCATTGGAACGAAACAGGTACCGCATTCCTTTATCTGGAAGCATTTTGATATAATAAAATAAATTACTGCGGCACCTATGCATATTTTTTGTCCTCGACACTATCTCCTCACAGACGATAGAATCCTGAGCGTGACTAGAGGTACCGATTGTGATGATTATTTAGACCATATTATAATATCTTTGAATTCTACCACATGATTCCATTTATCTGACTTTTATTAATCAAATTACCGCAAAAACACTAACACTTTATAAATAAACTTCTATATATTTTTATTCTGACTTACATATCTAAATTTATTATTATTATAATTATTTTAATTTTTTTAAATTATCATTCAACCTAAAATAAAAACATTAAATTAATTCACACATAAAAAACGATGAGTTTTCTAGAAAAAAATATACAATTTTTATTATAGTTCATATTATTAATTTTTCCAATAATAATATAACGCTCTTGGATAGATATATTATTCTTTCAGTATATATTACTATCAAATTAAGTTTAGTTTTCCACAAAATAAAATTGAATAAGGATCGTGTTTAATGTTATTGTTAAGGCACATTCCATAAATTATCGCTAATAAACACAAAAGTCTGATGTCTGATATTCCATTTAATAAATTCTGGTTATTGTTCATAAAACTAAAAATAGTTTGATATATTCTACTACTCCGATTCAAAAAATTAGAATAATGTAAAAAAGAATGAGTTTGATGTTGCTAACGCGTCAATTTGCATACTGCGTCCAGGAAAAAATATATTAAAAGTATCTAATTATCTTCAGAGCATTTATAAATATAACATAAATATTTATTTTTATCTGATATATTAATAATTAACTATTTAAAAAATATTAGAATAATTCAAAGAAATAGAATACCTCGATAGCATGGTTCAAAAAATTAGAATATTCAAATTTTTCTTATAAGTTGAGAGAACGGCTGCGGGATTAACATCTGTGGGACTATAAAATGTGCTCCGTTGAAAATGAAAAGTCGTTTGGCATTTGATTGTAGCGTAGTATTTGCTTAATATGGGACGAAAGAGCGATTTATCTGAGGCTGTGAAATATCGTATTGTGTACTTGCACGAAATAGGAAAAACACAACTTTTTATAGCAAAAGAAGTGAAATGCTCTCAAGCAAGTGTGAGTAGAGTTTTGAGAGAATATTCTAATAAAAAGTATTTTCAAAATAAACACTTTAAAAGTGGTCGAAAGCCAGTAACTTCAAGAAGAGATGAAAGGCAATTGAAAAAGATTGTGAAGAAACATCGTTTTCAGAGTGTGAGATATGTGCATAGAAAATGGAAAGGAATGGGTATAAATGTCTCCAAATCTACAACACTACGACGACTTCGCAAATTAGGTTTTAGATCACGTGTGCCTAAGATAAAGCCATTCTTATCATCTAAGCAAAGGGCTGCTAGAGTTAAATGGTGTAAACAAAGGCTATTTTGGGATCACGACGATTGGAAAAAGATACTTTTCAGCGATGAAAGTGTGTTTTGTGTGTCTCACGGAAATCAAGGTATACGTGTCTGGAGACTCAAACATGAAGCTTATAAGAAAGAATGTTTAAAACGTTCGTTTAAATTTGCGACCTCTGTTATGGTATGGGGCTGCATGACTGCTGAAGGCCCAGGCAGGTTGTGTATTGTTTCCACAACAGTCAATTCAGAAGTCTATCAAGAAATTCTTGAACATTTCATGATTCCTTCAGCTGAGGATTTATGTGATGACGATTTCTTGTTTCAGCAAGATTCAGCTTCTCCCCACACTTCCAAATCAACAACTAAATGGCTCAAAGAAAAGGACATACCTGTACTCCCTTGGCCTGCAAACTCACCCGATCTAAATCCTATCGAGAATTTGTGGGGAATTATGAAGAAACGACTTCAAGAAGTTGCGCCTAGAGACAAAAAAGGACTTATTTCTAGTATAAAGAGCATATGGGCGAATTTGGATAAAAAAGATTGTGAACCTTTAGTTAAAAACATGCCAAAACGTTTAAGAGCTGTCATTAAAGCTAAGGGTGATGCAACAAAGTACTGATTAGCAAGTAAAAATACTTAGAGTTTAAATTATGTTCAATATATTTTCATTATTCTAATTTTTTGAACCATGTTAGAAAGTATTCTAATATTTTGAATTTTTTGTTGTTAGCTGATTTAAATATATTTTCTATTTCATTGTAATGTGTTTACATTTTTATAATCTGCAAAATATGCAGATTCATATTATAGTACTTTATATTTGATATTGTTGATTATTTATTTGATAAATTCGATTTTCATTTCCCTTGACCATATTTCTTTTCATTATTCTAATTTTTTGAATCGGAGTAGTATATATAACGTAAAAGTTTTCATGGAACCTTGCATTATTCACAAACTTACATAGCACAACCGGTTCATTTCATTGACCATTCATAAAATTGGAATAACACAAATCACCAGAAACTTGACATTAGTATTTCTTTTCTTCCATTTTTAGTATTGTTGTTTTTCTACAGTAATTTTAAAATTATCTCGATTAATAAACCATTTTTTCCACCCTATTAGGCGCATTATCTTTTTAAAAAATGACCTTCTCTTTCTAAAATATCGTGTGGGATCGGAACACAAAATGCAATCAGCAATTTAAATTTCTTTCATCTTCCTTAATTTTTCTAAAATTATCCTGTGAGAAAGTGCACTTCTTAAAGGATTTTAAACATTCTTCTAGAATTAACTTTTTCTGGCTGGACTACTTTTACAATATCCTTCCTTATCGAACTCTTTTTTTCATACAACTTCGGAACTGCTCAGAAGGATGTTTTTTTTTTTTTTTTTTTTTTTCTGTATTTCATTGGTATATGTATTCACCAATAGACATATAGGCTTCATATAATGAGTATATTCTATCATCTTATAAAAAATTTCCCTCTCTTTTCTTGAATTTCCATGCATGGACCCTCCTCCAAAACAGGGTGGTCCTTCTGGTCCATTACACCCCTTTATTCTGGGAAAAATGTATATGTATATCTTGGGATTCTGACATACATTAAATGTGTTGGTCATAAATTTTCTAGCTTTTAACTAAAACTATGGCCATTTCTTTCTATTCCTTCACATTTTCTGTATTGTTTGGGAAAAAGCTTGAGAGCAGCAAATGCTGGGAAACTCACTATTTATTATGCTTTACAGTTTAAAATGTCTATTTCCCCATATACACATAAAACTTCTCTTCTTATTCTTCTTTCTTTTTTTCTTTTTTACAAACCCCATCTCTTTTATTCTCAAAATCCAAAATAATTATTAATAAGCTTATTCATAATTTTTAATAATTTTATTTTCTCGTACGGCAAGGAGTAGCTTATTTGTGTCATTTTTTTATTTTAATTATGATATGGAAATTAGGGTATTTTCTACACCGATGTTTGCCGAATAATCACAAGAACAAGTTTATCTTGATTTGAAATTTTTATCATTTTCATTAACAAAGATATGGACTAAAAACGTCTTGTTAATAAAGGTATTCTATTTACCAACTTGCAAATAGTTTCTCCAAATTGTATTTACTTTAGTCTATAATGTAACAGTCGCAAGGGAAAATAAAATGTTATCCATGATGTGTAAAAAAAATAAAATAAAAATAAAATAAAAAGGAGAGTGAGAGAGAGTAAAGTGGAGTGTAGTAGGTTTCAACGTCACATTATAGTTAAAGTACGGCCACATATCCTAAAACTAGCAGTGAGGACACGTCCAAAATGTGAGAGGGATGCCAGATTTACCGACAGTTTGAAATTTGGAAAACATCCAATAATTCTGCGCTCTGTTATTGCTCATTTTCTCTGAGTCAGATGACTGTCACCTCTTTTGTAGCATTGGACTCGTTCAGTTAGCGCTTGCGCAGATGCTTCCATGGTTTCATGAAATGTGGTCGAAGTATACGCATTGGACAAGTGACGATTGTCCTGGACTCACCTTTAGGGGTCGTTCGGAGGCGTGCTATCACAATTTTGATCCTCGGCGAAGGGAATGGCTGCACGATTCGGTAACCCTCAAACAAATAAAAAAAGAAACTGAAAGACTGGCATTCTCAAAAGAAAAAAAAAAAACAATATTAGAAGACCGAAAATGAGTCTAGAATAAAAATAAAAAAGCATGGTAAGAAACTGTTAAATAAGTTAAATACTTGAACTAAGTTTTGAAGATGGATGTTTTAATAAATTTATATTGATTCTGTGTTCCATCGATCTTATTTTGTTCATGAAATGTTAAAAAAGCAAACTGAATTTAAGTTTGGAAATTTATTATCCAAAATATCATTGCTTATATTTTAGATAGCTTATCTTTTTTAAAATTATTTTCTTTGAGAGAGCTCATAGCACTATTTCGCAGGGATGTCAAACGTTGCGAAGTTTCGAGAATGATTTTCTTACTTAGTTCGGATGTTTTTATGGTGTAAAGTAAAGTATTAGTTGGAATTACATAAGGTTGCAATGATAATTACAATGGGACTTGCGAAGTCTAGCTTTTCGTGAAATTTTCGTGTGTGGTTGAATCCGAAAATATATTTTTTTTAAGTTTGTTTTAGAAGATATTTAAAATGACATATCAATGTTAATTTATTTAAATAGCGATATTTTTTAAATAAGGGAGTTTAATTGAGTTTGGAGCTCAGTTTCAGCGAGTTCGGTTGAGTTTGTTTCTGGAGAATTTCTTTTGCGTTTCAGAGAATTTCAGCTCTTGGAGTTTGAGTAAAGCTTTTTTCTCGGTCGGTTAAATTATACCATGATTTTATTTAGACAGACGATGTACAATTTGCGAGAGTCGAAGCCCAGATTGTGCGAAAGGATTAAGTTGTGGGCTGTTCTCTCATGGGGTTTGGCGAGCGAAGCGAGCAGGACCATAATCCCCCTATTAGATTTAAGAAACGTCCAATCGTACTGACTTAAATTCTGTTTTGTATATAATTTTATATCTATTACTTAGATTAGAACTTTTTTTTTTTTTTTTTTTTTTTTTTTTTTAATGATGCATCATTTGTCGTCAAAATTGTAAATGGACACCTTCTGCACTGGAGTGAATTCCACTTAACATTTCTGGATAAGAGATTAGGCAATAAGCTAAAGAATACAATTACTGAACAAGCAATGTTCATTTTGTGTGTGATAGAGGGACGTTTGTAATAGTTTCATCGACTTGTTTCGGGAATATTCATAGATTAAAACTTGCCTACTTATGCGTAAATTTTGTATACAATTTACTATGTAAGGATGTTTATTCTTTTAAACTCATTTTTGATAATGTGACCAAAAGATTTTATTTTATAGCGTGATCATTCCAAAAATTTTAAATATTTTCAAATTTGGATTAAATTTTTATTTAATTCAATTTTTTCTGTCATATGAATTTAAAACTTGAGTCAGCTTTAACTTGATATAAGAATTTAAGTACTACTGTATATTAAATAAAATTTCTTGAGGGAAAAAAGAAGATAGATATTTTTTAATTATATGCATTGAAATTGTATGCTATTTAAAAAATATATTTATTTCATTTTGAAACCTGGTACTAGTATGTTGAACAAGTTATATCATTTTAGTTTTCTATTTATAATGAACCAAAAATGCTCAACTTTTGGTTTCGACCCTTTAAATTACATTTTTTAAATTTTTATTGACCGCTTTTATAAGTATTTGTAGTTCACGTAAATTTCATTTCACTTTCAGTACAATTTTAAAATAAAGTAAACAATTTAAAAACGTACTTCCTAATTAAGTTTTTCCTTTTTTCCTGTGGAATATTTCCTTAATGTTCCACAAAGTCAGTTCTTAATTAAATTCTACAAATTACATATAATACAATGTCATTTTCACAGCATTCCACAGCCGAGGTATAAATACGGGGATTCAATTACATTGTAGAACGGCCATTAGGATGATTTGAGGAAGTGAAAATTAGCCGAAATAACGCTTCGTGCGTTCAAGTAAATATGAAATGTAATTACGAGACATATTCCGCCTTAAGTAGGACGGAGTTTAGACACGCATTTTCATCGAAGTATTAAAATGTAGAAACCAATTATAAACAAGGGAAAATTCGATATATATATTTTTTATAACTATAACAAAGGAAATATACAGAATAGTCAGTTTTCAAAACGACCGATAGCTAATTTTGTACCCGTTGAAAATACAGGGTAGTTTACATTACAGAAATTTCAAAACTGTCAATTCAGCTGTTTATAAAGATCTTATTTAACATTGCGTTTAAATAACTTCAATGCTGCAGAAAAAAAGGGAGTAGCGTCATTAAAATTCAATAAAATATCTACAAAAAAATTTTCGTTAAATTACGAATTACTTAAAGAGTTATAAGAGTTTGAATTTCAGTTACTGAATATGATACATTTTCAGGATTTAAATGAAGCATAGTAGGGAGGGAAAAAATAAAAGGGGTTGGTAAAGAAAGACAAAATTAAAATTATTTGTTAAAAGATGATCTTGTAATTTAAAAGTATTTGTACATATTTATACGTATTTCAATAAAATATTACATGGCTTGAAATTTATAGTTAAGTAAATAAATTTTGTAATACATAAGTACATAAGTTTTAACATTATTTTATCAGAATTAAATGGATATAAACCATACTTAAAATATATTCAGTAATTTTTGTCCATCAATACTATTTTAGTTTTAACAGGTATTTTTGTCGGAATAAAATCATTTTTTTCCATATGCTAATTTATATATCATTTATTATTTTTCATGGTGTTAATTACTGTCGACCCATTTCAAGTAGTATCCATTTTATAGAAAAAAAAATCTGGAGCGACTCCACTCGACTTTCCGAACATTGAATAATTAACAGTTTTGTAGATAAAGTAAAGAAAGAGGAGTTGTTAAACAAACAAAAGAGAGAAAACCATAATGTGTTTGAGTACTTTGCTCCATATATTACACGACGTTTCATTTAACGCTACTGAACTTTAAGCCCATAGATCATAATGATAGAGAATTTTTCGTTGTGTCCCTGTAAAAACCTATAAAAGTTAGATTCACCAAAATGCTTATAGTGAGTGCAACAGTGATTTATAATATTCATATAAATTTTCAGCTCAATTGAATAAGGCGTTTAGATGCAATCGCACTTTTAAAAATTTGGTCCCATAGGCCATAATGATAAAGAATTTTTCTTTGTGTCCCTGTAAAAAAACTGTAAATGCTAAATTCACCAAAATCTATACAGTTGGTGCAACTGTGACCTATAACATGTGTAGGGGAAGGGTGAGCAAATAGGGTTACTTAAGGTTATTCTGGCCAATAACTCTGTGACAAATAGAAAGAAATGCAATAAGTAATATTTATTTCAATTTTACAATCTTATCGGTTATACTGCAGTATTGAAATTTGAAATACACCGCATATTTTATGATCTGCACATGAATATATTCAAAACTGCAAACTTCCCCATTCTGCCCTACGGGATAGGGGGCCGTGGGATGCGCTACCCTCAGGTAGGGGTCCTACATGCGGCAGCCGCCTCACCTCCCAGTTGATGCCCCTGGATAGCCGCTACGGCGGTGAACTAAGGAGGTGGCATGGCCCAGAAGCTTGGCGGGTGGACAGGTAGTCCTCCGCGTCCACTGTGCTCTATGCCTTTGTGGCCTGGAGGCTAAAACCACTCGTCGCTCGTAAAGTAATAGGTGATGTGTTATGTTGAGGGCTGTGTTGGTGGCACGATAGGCGCCAGGGCAGTCCTACTTGCAATAGTCACCTACTCTTCACCGCTGGCCTTGTTCCTCTAATAGGCTCAAGTGAGTTTCAGCCCCCGGCCTAGCACACCCGCCGGAGAGCAGCTAGTTTGCTTGCGATTTTGTGGGTCTTCCCTTCCCGCGGGCTTCTCCGGCCCCGTGCCCCTGTCCGCGGGGTCGCTGGAGAGTTATGATATGTCGTCCGTGAGGCGGGTCACCGTAAGGTGTCCAAGCTCTAAACCGAAAGGTGAGTTGCCCGTTTTCGCTGTTCCTACGGGATAGGGCAAAATGGGGTACCTCTCAACTTAACAAACTTTACTGGCACAGTTCATATACGAACCTGTCATCTTCCTCATCAACACCGATGCACACGTCATGAGTCCATTTGATACATTCACTGCACTTGATTCATCCTTCTCCTTGTACTGATCTTGCATATATTTCGTGACAGTACAAGCATGTAACATCTACATCGTCTGGATCACTGTCTGACGATATGTCGTCTGTTGATAGGGTAGAAACGCGACATCTCTTTGCTTGGGAACTGTCCGACACCCGACTTTTTTCCCATTTGACCTTTACACCATTACCTTTTGACCCCATCTTGAGATACCCCGTTTTGCCCTACAAGCAGCCATGCAAAACAACTAGGCCTACATAATAAATCACATTGAATGTACTTCTACTCTTTCATGCAATTCACTTAAAAAACACCCGTTTTACCTAATACAAACTGTCACGTTCGTATCTGCAAGCTAAACTAATAATTAAAATATCTGAACATCACACTTACCTTATATCAGTGTATTAATAAGGTACATAATTCTTGGGCGCGTATCCGTGACTCTGCAAGCAGTATCTTACGTGGAAATAAATATCAGATACGGCGCGCACAACCTATAGCAATCACATACAGATGACAGCATTGTATAAGCGGGGTTATCAAAAACCCCGTTTTTCCCTACCACCAGCCCTTTGCGCACCCTTCCCCTACAAATATTTTGCTCGGATTATTAAGGCGTTGAGATCACACTTTTAAAAATTTGGCCCCATAGGCCATAATGATAAAGAATTTGTAAAAAACTGTAAAATCCCTGTAAAAAACTGTAAGTGCTAAATTCACCAAAATCTATACAGTTCGTGCAACTGTGACCTATAACATGTGTACAAATATTTGCTCATATTAATAAAGCGTTTAGACGCTATCGCACTTTTAAAAATTTGGCCGCATAGGTCATAATGATAAAGAATTTTTCCTGGTGTCCCTGTAAAAAAACTATAAGTTGTAGATTCACCAAAATCAATAGGGTTCGTACTATGATGACTTACAATATACGTACCAACTTTCAGCTTATTCGAACAAAGCGTTTAGACGTTAGCCTGTTCACTCACACATATACATACATCATCGTAAAAATAGTGAAAACGGACTCAGGGGACCTCGAAACATATAGAAACATTAAAATCTCAAATTAGGATTTTTGACATGATTACAATACTTACCTCACTGTTCGGAAAGTAAAAATCTGGAGTGACTCCACTCGACTTTCCGAACATTAAGTAATCAACGGATTTATAGAGAAAGAGGAATTGTTAAATAAACAAAAGACAGAAAATCATAATAGAGTGTTTGAATATTTTTCTCCATATAGTACACGATGTTTTATTTAACGCTACTGAACTTTGAGCCCATAGATCATAATGATAAAGAAATTTTTGTTGTTCATAAAAACCTATAAATGCTAGATTCACCAAAATGCGTGCTTATAGTTAGTGCAAGAGTGACTTATAATATTCATATAAATTTTCAGCTCAATTGAATAAGGCGTTTAGACGCTATCACACTTATAAAAGTTTGGCCCCATAGGTCATAATGAAAAAGAGTTTTTCTTGGTGTCGCTAGATTCACGAAAATCAATAGGGTTCGTGCTACGGTGACTTACAACATACGTATCAACTTTCAGCTCATTCGAGAAAAGCATTTAGACGCTAGTGTTTTCACTCCCACACATACACACATACATCATCGTACAAATAGTGAAAACGGACTCAGGGGACCTCAAAACGTATAGAAACATCAAAATCTCAAATTCGGATTTTTGGCATGATTACAATACTTTTCTTACATATGTATGTTCAGAAAGTAAAAATAAATAAATAAATATTTGATTATACGAAATTACCATTTAAAATTCTTTAAAAGAGATGCACAAATGATTTTAGATACATTAAGTTCTAGAAAACAATAAAACAATATATTATTTGAAGAAAAATATTCAAACAATGTATGGTAGTTATTAATAGTTATATTAGTAGTATTTAGGTATTGTTACACTTTTTTGTCTATTTGTTAATCTCAAGGACCGCAAACACCCTGGTCGTGATTAGTCAACTTTTATTTATTTATTTATTTTCCCATTGATGATTGCAAAATATAAGTTTTTCTTGTATTTTCCCACTACTTCTTTGTTGTAATTAAACATTTAATACTTAAAAGAAGTAATAAATTGTAGCCAAAACGACAATCGGAAAACGAAAAATAAAGTCATATGTATTGCATTAAGATTTGTATAATGGTTTATCTATTATTTTTTTTTCCATAAAAAAATTTACAGTTAGTCTATACATAATATTTAAGAATAAATAAATAAATAAACTAGTTGGCATAGGTGGACTCCGCGCAGTTCCCCGCACGTATTTGTTTCCACACATTTTAATTATTGTTAAAAACTATGAAAGTAAAATTGACATATCGCATCCCGGCAAGAAAAAGGACACAACTTAAGAATGCTGTATTTGAGAAGAACCAACTTAAAGATGGTATAAAGAATGAACTTGGCTATAATAAAACTAACATGAATGCCTCTCAGGTGGATGAATTGAGAGTTATAGTTGCGACATTTTCCGCGCTCATTGGGGGCATTTTATATGCATTTTTCAATAGCATAAACCCAAATTTGCCATTTTAGGTTGATTTCTTTGGAAATCGAAATATTCCAATCACTACGTTTATCTCTCTCTCTCTCTCTATATATATATATATATATATATATATATAATCGAAATCTTATCTTTACGATAACTCCCGAAATAATACTCCAAATCGAACCAATTTTGGACAGCGAATTTATATTATAAATATCTTGGCTAATTTCGTTAACAAAGTTGCTCCACAATTTTGTTTTCAAGTGGCGATGTTTGCATAGACCATATAAGGGTCTCAACCAAGATTATGAATGAATTTTATCCACCATGATATTACCAGTCGTTTTTTTTATCACCAAACAATCCGTAACTGTAAACTTTCATCAAAATCGCTCTGTCCATTTCCGTGTAAGCCATATTTCTGCCATACATTGTAATTGACCTTTTAAAGGTTTAACATCAAACGCGACATTTTCTGAAGATGAAAATATTTCGAATCATTTATGCACCCCCAAACTTTCCTCAAAATCATTTTTACCCATTTACAAGTAAACCCAATTTCTGCCATATGTTACAACTTGACGATAAAGGTTTAGCTGCGAATGAGAATTTTTCTGAAGATGAGGATAAGTCCAATCTTTTAAGCACCCCGAAAAGCCTTTAACCCCAAACCTTCATCAAAATTCCTATATCCATTTTTAAGTTAACCCAATTTCTGCAAACCCAAATGATGTTGTTCATCATTCAATGAGAATGAACAATAAATACATTTTTTCTGGAATACAGTTATGTGTTTTATAGAGTATTTTATAGATAATAACAAGTAGTGTATACATGAATATAATATCAATAACACATCAGCTATTAACCTCAAACAGGAAGTAGTTGGATGAGTGTCGAAATGAAATTTCTTACCTGCCCCTACATACACATCTCTACTCGCTAGTGTACCAAACGTGTTGGTAGCTGTGCATCTGTAGGTTGCGGCGTGGACGTCTTGCCTGTACTGATCGGCCCTGAAGGGTTGGAAGACTAGTGATCCGTCTAAGCGCACATAACGTAGTCCCGGAATATCCACGGCTGGAGACCCGTCTTCATTCTGCCACCTTATCACAGGGTTCGGATTTCCATAAGCAGAGCAGGGAATTTCAATTCCTGAGGTATTTAAAAATTCGTTACGGTGGGGTGGCTCTTGTAAGAAAGTCGGACTCTTTCTCTCTCCACTGTATGTCTGAGCTGAAATGAAATGAATTAGACTTTTAGAAAAGCATGGGGTTGATACTCGATTTTTTACAAAAAGAAATCTGGTATATAATGTTTTTATTACGAAATCTGTAGTAAAAATATCAAAGAAAACATTTTAAATACAACAAACTTTTCCAAGAAAAATATATAAACAGAATTAAATGAAACCCAATAATATTAATAATAATCAGAAAAGCAAAAATAAATTAAATAAAATTGTTTTGTTGATTAGAAATGAAGATGCGATGTTAAACCCTATGCATTTATAAACCCTACTCTGCTGCAGAGAGGTTTCTCAAAATCTATTCTGAAAACTCATTCTGGGGATTATTTCCTTAAAATACTTTTTTTACTAGATATTTTACAAAAAGAAATCTGCAAAATTTGGTATATAATGTTTTTATTACAACACCTGCAGCAAAAAAATGTCAAAGAAAAAAATTTAAATGCAATAAAACTCCCAAGAAAAAATATAAACAAAATTAAATGATATCCAATAATATTATAAATAACACTCTGTAAACCAAAAATAAATTAACTAAAATTGTTCTGTTGATTTAAAATGAAGATGTGATGCGTTTATAAACCTAGACAGTTTCCCAGAATTTGTTCTGAAAGCTCATTCTGGAGATTATTTCCTTAAAATACATTTATTTTTATTTATTTATTTTTTAAATAATCGTTTGCAGTAACATAGTCTTTTATAAATCATTTGGTGTACTCATTTAAGCGTCACACCTGAGAATTTGACGAAATTCTTTTATGGTATCCAATATAAAGAACAAAAATATAAAAGAAAATTTAACAAAAATTTCATGTTGACTACTGTATTCTGCTGTCTCCAGATCAGAAGAGGATAACAATTTCTTTTTTAAAAATGAACATAGTGCATGCGTTAAAAAAAAAAAAAAAAAAAAAAAATCTTTTGTCCAATCGACATAGGACACATTTTGCACCAGTTTTTAGTCGGGTCTTTTAAATTCGGCTTCACAGGTCACATCGGATTAGTTTCTTTTCGTAAAAGGTTTCGTTTTCTCAATACCTGTAGAATGTGGCAATCGAAATTTTTCTTCCCGTTGCGGCAAAACGCCTTGCCAAAAGTTGAGATAAAGTAATATTACTAGTTCTTAACTCAAAAACAGCAAGAAAAGATAATTGTCAGCTGTAGCTGTTGTAACGTGGTTTGAAGCGAAATATCATAAAAATTAATTTACAGATTCGATCTGATTCGAACGTCGTTATACCATTCTGAGAGGATTCATCGCCATCTTGCAAATTTACCTTGTGATATAGGTTCACTTCCGGACAATTTACTCTACGTGACATACCAAAAATATTTTAAAACCAAAAATTTAAAATTAATAAAGGAAATTTGAATATATATATATATATATATTACCAATATATATATTAATAAATTTATGCTTTTTGTAAACAAAGGTATCGGATTTTCTTTTCTCGAGATACAATAGTATATCCAAAACTTTTAGATTTAAATTTTAATATTAATAGGACGTGTTGTTTTTATTAAAATTTCATTTCCAAAAATTATTTAAGGTTTTATAGGAGTATTACCTAAAATATAAGATGTACTTTAATTTATAGAAGCCTGTGTTATGTACGTAACAATTTCAAAAGCTTATTTTTTGACAAAAAATAAAAAATAATATCCAAAGCATAAATTAAATTAATAATGAACAGACCTTTTCTTTGAAAGAAATTAGATGATATCTGGTTTCGACATGTTTATTATGAATTCAATGCTTTCATAGGGCAGAAAATTTAGAAGTCTACGCACGAATCTAAAACGAAGTGAATGGAATTTGATTGGATTTCAATTTTCTTGGAAAATAGGCTGCCATTCACAGGACTGAGTAAGAATTTATTCCATGAATGCCTCCACTCTGCCCAGTCTCGAAATAGCTTAATGAGTCCCCAACTTTGTCTCAAATATTTTTTGATTTGTTTATGTGTAAAAATTGTATCGCTTAATGCTATAAGGAAATGCATTTAAGCGCATTTAAATTAGAAAAAACATATTTATAATAGAATATCGTCATGGCAACAAAACTGAAATATTAAAGTTATATAAACTAAGTCATTTACAAAATATTTGTGGATTTCGTCACAGTTACAGTCATATTAATACTAGCAGTATAAGGAGAAAAATATGATTATTGAAATATAGAAAAAAGACTTACTGACGGCATACGTTTTACCTTAAAAGTCATAACTTTAAAGTTTTTATTACATTTAAAAATTATCTCAAATTGATCACAACATTTTTGCCTAGAGCCCTTTTTTTTAAATAATTCGAATAATACTGTATAGCCCTGTTTAGTGATTATAAATTGTGTAGGAAAGAGTGAGGGCTAATGGGACAATTTTAAAGTATCAATTATCTTGAAATGAAATTAACTATTTTATGCTATTTTTTCTAATTGTCTGGTTTTTTTCCCTCATAATCAGAAAAATATTAGCTTTATAAAAACAAATAATTAGAAGAATTTTTTTCGTTGTTTTTTTAGTTCCCCATCATACTACAGGTATGGGGAACTTAGGTAATCGTGAAAATTTTCGACCTCGGTTTTTTTACTTTTTTACACGTTTTCAGGTGTGAGGAATCCGAAAATGACAAAATTTGTATGGTGTCTCTCTGTAGGGTGTCTGTTAGTCTGTTAGTATGTTAGTCCGTTAGTTTGTTAGTCTGTGTAAGTTAGTCTGTCTATCTCAAAAACAAATTGTCGCAGAGAGGTAAGATCAGTTTTAAAATATTACTTTCGACACTGGCAAGAACCCTATTCATTTGCAACATTCGATTTTATAAACTTCGTAAGTTATTAGAAATTTAGGATTTTCTTAACATGGGAGAATAGGACAAAAATTCACTTAAACGTGCATTAAATGGAAACTTTTTACTGTAAAAATGTCAGACCAGTTTTAAAATATCCGTTTTGATGCTGGAATGAACATCAGTAACTATAAATATGCTACTTTGAAAATTTCGCAAGTTATTGGAAATTTACGAATTTCTTAACATGGCAGAATAGGGCAAACTTTCAGATAAACGTCCATCTTGAGGGATATTTTCATCGTAAAGATGTCAAACCACTTTCGAAATATTATTTAGGTTACTGGCATGAATATCATAGACTATGATTTTTCCAATTAAAAAAATTCGTAAGTTATTTGGAATTTACGATTTACTTAACATGTCAGAATAAGGCAAAATTGAGCATAAACTTCCATTTTGTGGATCATAAATACATTAGACAACTTCAAAATTACATTTATGATATTTTTTTGAACATGATTGAATACGAATATTCTAATAGGAAAATTTCGTAAATTATTCGTAATTTACGATTTTATCAACATAGCGAAATTGTAATTTTTTCATATAAATATGAATTTTGAGGATTATTGCATTGGAAATAGTAACATGAAACATAAACAACGGAATTGACCCTGATAAAATAAAATTAATAGATTAGAATAAGATAAATATATCGAAGTGAACGATGGATAGCCTATTAGGCGGGGATTTCTTTCTGTCACTGTATCAAGCTTTGATCAAATTCATTTTTTTAACATGATTATAATATGTCTCGCACTAGAAATTTATGAGACCATAAATATGGCGGGGAACTGAGCAGAGTCCACCTATGCCAACTAGTTTTTAAATGTAATGACATTTATGCACTATTGTACTTGTCTCAATATCCCTTTGGATTGGGGTCTATTGGAACATCTCGTGAGTCCAATGAAAGTATGAAAATGAACGCAAAAAGGAGATGTATAGTACTATCTAAAGATAGGACATTTTAATTCAAAATGTGATGTACATAAACAGAATAGTATTAATTATCTCCTTATCTCCTTATATTATTAAAATCTGTCTGTCTGTCTGTCTGTGAGAAATGCCTTGTCATCGCTAAAGCTCCGGCGCTAACGGTCGCATCGACTCGAAACCGGTGTCGACAGACGCAGAATTTCTTCATCTCGACATCGCGATAATTCGCTAAGCGATGCGACCCTAATTAGCGGAGATATTAATTAAAATGTCGACCCATGTCTACCGAAAAATGACCCAGAATTCATGATTAAATACTTAAAAAGCAACATTTATACGGAAAAAGTGGAAAATAAATTAGAAATATCAGTCGTGGGCTTTTTTTTCTCAATCTGATGGTGTAAACGGCTTATCGATCGGACAATTAGATTTTTTTAAATTAACTAAACTAAAAAAAAATGGTGGCAACAAATCACAAGCATTTTAACTTGGCAGACGATCTTGAACGGAAAGAAAAAACATCTGGTGTTTAATGAGGTCATGTGTTTTTGTACTGGGATTAAAAATTGCAATTTTCTATTTTCTTCAATTTTTCAAAATTCGCACATTTCAATTAGTATACAATCTTAACACCACAAAACAAACTTGCAATTCAAATTTCATCGATTTTGGTCAATAAACAAAAGATTTACATTTTATTGCAAATTAAATTTTATCTTTACACGCCTGACATTTTATCTGTCGAAAGAGGATGCGAGTTTTAAAACGACACAAATACACTTAAGGTAAAAATATTTCTTTTTCTATTTAACCGTTAACCGACAACCGTAGATAATGGAATTCGAAATTTCACCTGACTTACACGTTTTGAGGTGTCATGGCGCTGTAATAATTTAAAATTTCAATATTTAAAATTCTAATTATGTTTAATTTTTTTTTTTTTAATATGTCATTCGATACACCTTTTAAAGTACGGTTACATTATCGAAAGGGGAATTCGAGATTTCACCCGATTTACACGTTTTGAGGTCTCCTGATTAGGTTTTCTTTTGCATGGCAATAGTGGAATTCGAGATTTCAGCTTATTTACACGTTTTGAGGTCTCCTGAATGGGTTTTCTTTTGTATCTCAGCTACTAATTAAAGGGTCGAAAGTGGAATTAGAGATTTCACCTGATTTACACGTTTTGAGGTGTCCTGAATGGGTTTTCTTTTGTATCTCAGCTGCTAATTAAAATAATTTCATAAGTAATAGATCATTTGAAAGCTTTGTTAATTTGGAATTGAATAGTAGATTACAGAAATTCGATATTTTGACATTTCTCCTGATTTAAACGTTTTGAGGTGTCCTGAATGGGTTTCTCTTTTGTCTCAGTTACTAATTAAAAAAATTTCATAAGTAATGCATCATTTGAAAGCTTTGTTGAGTTGGAATCGAACAGTAGATTACAGAAATTACTACCGCCAGATGGCGCTGTAATATTTTTAAATTACAATATTTCTATTTCTAATCATGATTATTTTTTTTTTAATGCGTCATTCGATACACATTTTAAAGTACTTTTACATTATCGAAAATAAATTCAAGATTTCACCAGATTTACACGTTTTGAGGTCTCCTGAATCAGTTTTCTTTTGTATCTCAACTACTAATTAAAATAATTTTATAAGTAATACATCATTAGAAAGCTTTGTTGATTTGGGATCGAACAGTGGAATACAGAAATTTCTACCGCCAGATAGCGCTGTAATATTTTCAAATTTCAATAGTTCAATTTCTAATCATGATTAAATTATTTTTAATACATCATTCGAAAGATATTTTAAAGTTCTTTTATATTATCGAAAGTTTTCAGCAGATTTACACGTTTTGAGGCGTCCTGATTAGGTGTTCTTTTGCATCTCAGCTAATTGAGTAAGACCGTTCAAAACTGGTATACGTAGGTTTATTAGAAGGGGCTGAAAGGGGTGGGGATGAAATAGGCGTGCACCGCGCGCGTATCCCCTAACTTGTGCGTGCGCAGCGCGCACGGGACTGCGCTGCCGAAGGCAGTGGGGACCCAGTCCGATTTTTTAACCGATGAGAAATATTTTTTTTAATTTTATTTTCTTAAGAATAAAAATTTGATTCGAGAAGCCATTACGTGCGCGCAGCGTGCGTATACCTTCACACGTGCGCGCGCAGCGCGCATGGGTCTGCTCTGCCGAAGACAGTGGGGACCCGGTGTGATTTTTTACCCGATCAGAAATGATTTTTTTTAGGGGGCACGAAGTGTCAGGGAAGGAATGCGGGCGTGCAGCGGGTATATTCTTTAATTTGTGCGCGCGCAGCGCGCACGGGACTGCGCTGCCGAAGGCAGTGGGGACCCGGGCCGACTTTGTACCCCATGAGAAATGATTTTTTTTCTTTTCTTTTCTTAAAAATAAAAATTTGATTTGAGAAGAAATATTTGCGCGCAGCGCACATATACCTTCACACGTGCGCGCGCAGCGCGCCTTGGTCTGCGCTGCCGAAGGCAGTGGGGACCCGGTGTGAGTTTTTACCCGATCAGAAATGATTTTTTTTGGGGGGGGGCACGAAGGGTCAGGGAAGGAATACGCGCGCGCAGCGCGCACGGGACTGCGTGCCGAAGGCAGTGGGGACCCGGGACGACATTTTACCCGATCAGAAATGATTTTTTTTTAAAGTTCTTTTCTTAAGACTAAAAGTTACTGTTAGTGATTCATTAATTATAGTGATTCATTTGAAAATACTGACCCGCTAGCGGGCGAAGCTCGCTAGTTTGATATGAAAATTTGAAAAATTAAAATCAAAAGACATTAAAATTGATGAAGGTTTTTTTTTTTTTTTTTTTCAGAATATACAAGTATTTTGTGAATCGCATCTTTTTCTTCTCAAAAAAAGTTCTTTAATAATGATATTATATACAGAATGTTTGCCTTCAAATTTTACTAAGACAAAATTCTTTTCAAATATTTGCTCTAAAGCTTTTTTCCGACATCAATAACTTCTGGAGAGTCTTCATTATTTGAAGAATCACTTAGTACAAAACTACTTTTAGAACTTTCTTAAACAGAAACACGTTTCCTATTTTTGATATTAATTTAGTCATTTTTTAGATTTTATTCTGTGCTATCTTAGTATTATATATTTCCTTTTCATGTGTTTTGTGGAAAATTCTTGTTGTTCTATTTTTTTCTTCTTGTTTTCTTTTTTTGTTACACGTTAGATTCCAATTTGTTTGTCCCATTAGTTTCCATAGGCTGGTATTTTATATATTTCTAATCTACACAGCACATGTTCATCCAAACACAATTTAACTAACAAAAAGAGGTCACGACATGAAAATTTATTTTCGGACGGAATTGCCCAAAATGATAGCATACTATGAAGGTAATAACATACTAAAGCAGTAGCGCGCACTAGCCAAACAATCTTAAGAAAAAAGCCATTTAGTGCTTAAGTTTCAGTAAATGCTTAAATATAAGTTATTATTCTTTCTGAAAGTCAGCGCTTCAGTGGTAGCGTCCGCGGCTGCATTCTGGAGGTCTTCGGTTTGATGCTACTTAAGGGTAATTTATTTTACTTTTTGAATTTAATATTTATATTTAATATTAAATAATATTAAATATTTTTCTCCCCCCCCCTTTATTTTATGCATAAAATAATGCTAAAATTTGATTTTTAAATAAAAAATATTATAATGAAATAATAATTATAACAGTCTATATAGATGCAGAATTACTAGCCAAACAATTAAAATATTTTTTTCCATAATTGATATAGCATCTCGAGAAATTTTAGTTCAAGATTCCGATGCAATTAGATTATTCCGGCCTTTTCGGTCAAACAAATATTTGAAATACTCGACAACATTTTTTAATCTAGATTTCAATTAAACCTTGATTTAAACATTGTTTAGTCATTTTATATTTGCTATTGCCGTATTTCTATATTTGTCATCCAGGGGTTCATTCGCGAAAATTTTCGACCTCCATTTTTTGACGGATCTACACGTTTTGGGATGTCCTGAACACGAATTGATTGTTTTTAGAAAATGTCTGTGTGTGTCTGTCTGTGGTTTCGTGTTTTCACCGTATCTCACGAACCAATGAATGAAATTCAACCAAACTTGGTATATAGTTGGAACCTGGCGGGGCATTGTGCTGATTAGATTTGGGGATCAATATCCCAGCAGGTGGCGCTGAGATCGCATTTTATGTAAATTTTTAACATGGCAGTATAGGACAAATTTTCGTATTTTTCACCGTATCTCACGAACCAATGAATGAAATTCAACCAAACTTGGTATATAGTTGGAACCTGGCAGGGCATGGTGCTGATTAGATTTGGGGATCAATCGTCCAGCAGATGGCGATGTGATCGCATTTTATGTAAACTTTTAACATGGCAGTATAGGATAAAATTTCGTATAAATGTACATAATGAGCGTTATTTTAAACTTGTGATTGTAAAATTAATATGAATTATTGATAATAGTAGTAGTTAACTTCGAAAAAAATTTTGTGCATGTGGGGGCACCGGTTCCCCCCTGAGGGGAAATTTTGAATGCGTAGGAGCCTCGCCACACCCCCTGGGGGGGAAGTCCCCCCTCGAGGGGAGTAAATTTTCAAGATGGGTATCTTTCGAAAGATCTCGTCAATACCTTTGAAACGAATGGTTGAACTATAAATCTGTGATAATTTAAAACAAAGTTATCAATTTTTTTTACTTTTAACAAAATTTTTTTTTTTTTTTTAATATTGTTACTGATTGAATATGTATATAGGAAAATATAGAAGAAAGTCTTGTGGTGTCCACAACATACTAGTTCTATTTGCAATATTTGTATTTTTCTAAAACTTAAAAATATTTTAGTTTTGTTGTAAAGTGAAGGAAAAACAAAATTTTTAGATAAATAATAAAGTTTAAAAAGAAATTACCCATGCATCGAACCGAAGACCTCCTAGACTACAGACGCGAACGCTATCAACTACGTTACTGAAGCGTTCACTCTTTTGCAAAATAACTTATATTTAAGCAATTACTAAAATTTTACATTTTTTTTTTTTTTTTTTTTTTTTTTTTGAAGATTGTTGGACTAATGTGCGTAACTATGTTAATAGTTACGTAGTACACTTCGTAGTACCATTCTGTACAATTTCGTACCCAGCTGTTTTATTTCATGTTGTGAAATTATTTTCGAAGTTTAATGTAAAGTGAAATATTTCCGTAATATTAATTAGTAGTCTCAAAAATTATTTCAGTCAATAAGCAATTGTAATTGTCTTTGAAAGTTAAAAAAACCCATCAAGCACTATTTTCATAACTGAAAACAAACTTTCTTTGTTCTCTCGTTCAAACCACTGCAAATGGCTGATTTCTTGTAATTGAAGGTAACAGCTTTGGTGATATCATTAACGGTAACATAATGGCTTCTAAAAATAATATTTTCAATAAAATTTGACCACTGTCACGTTAAACCCTTCTCCTATTAGTCTCCACTCTCTCCTACCACAAAGAGTATTTAAATCTAATACAAAAAAATCTGCTGTGAAAGAACCGACGACTTCCATTACCCACTATTACACGTATTAAATGCCTTTTTTGGAGATAATGTGATCAGAAGACATAAAAGTGACCTAACGAAGTAGAAACCTAAAATTTTTCTGGTATGAGAAACTCGATGTAAAGGCATATTAAACTAAGTTTACATGGCAAGTTAGAAAATAACAGAAAAATTGGTTGAGTTATCTTTTGAAACACCAATTTCCAAGATCTAAAATTAACTTACCTAAGCAGGAAGACTGTTAATTTTCCTCTAATAACCATGTAATACATGAGAAGGTATATCTAAAATGGCTTTATGTAACGATTTTCAAGAAAATTGTTAGAGCCGTTTTTTGAGGTACTGACATTTACCAAAACTTGGCATACTCAATTATTGACTGGAAAACATCGATTACATACAAAAGGTTACTTAAAAGGGAGTTAATAGCGCGAGTTTGAAAAAAATCCTTTCAGCCGTTTTTAAAAGAACGCACCTGAAATTGAGCTACTTGTACAGGACGCCTATCCATTTTCCTGAACTAACCAACTATATCATTCGAAAGGACATCTAATAGAGTGTTTTGAATAAACTGAGTGACTTTGAATAAAATCGTTAGAGACGGTTTTGAGATACGGACTTGCTATCCTACTTCCAATTTTCCAATTTTCACCAAAATTTGTAAAATTCATCTGTACACCAGACCTGCCTTAATTCTGAAGTTTCTTCGTTCTATCTTTATTAGTTTCGGATGTATGATTGTCAAAAGAATCTTCACATACATACGTACACCACACACATTCTCACCCATTGCCCAAAACTACTTTTTTAGACTCAATGGAACTTAAAACGTGTAAATCAGGTGAAAACTCCATATCGAAATTTTGGACCGAATACAATACTTCCATTACCTACGGTTGTCGGGTAATGGGAGTAAAAAGTATAACACACTAAGAAATTCACTTCGAAAAAATTCGAAACACAACCAAAAAAAAAAAAAAAAATAATAATAATAATAATAAGGAGAATCGGATATTTTTTCCGGAGTTTTGCAAACGAATGCACATATTCCCTCGCTTTCCCAAGATCAAGGCGTTACTGCAGAAAAATTGCTTTCAGGTGCCGCTTTGCACGTTTGGTGAAAATTTCCAGCACCGCGCCTTTTTGTATCGTTTAGAAGTTCCAACATTCCACTGGTTACGTTTGCTATCTCTGGCGAATTAACGCACTTTTTGAATGAGGCGGGCTTAACTAAATTTCACCTTCAAAATGGGGTCAAAATGACCCCATCTTGGGAAAGTGAGGGTTAAGGATGCTTTTCTGCATGTAAAAATTAAGTATAAGTTTCATTTTGTTTCAGAACTTTTTACTTTTAAAATGTTTATTGGTTGTTACGATGTTGCTGCACTGGGGGAAATCAGTTTCAGTTAAACTTTTAACACTGTTAGCACTTAACTATTTACAAATATATAATGCACGCCCAGTAAATCTGCTTTCAAATGGAAAAAAAAAAAAATACGTGTGACCATGATTGGGCAGTCTAAAGATGACTGGTGAGAAATTTTCGCCAAAGACGTATTATATTTAAAAATATATATGTCCCTGCCTCTGAACCATCTGTCTTATCTGAATAAAAACTTTCAAGGATGTATCCTATGATACTATTTAGAATACCGAATTTGGACATTCTTTTAATATTCCTTTTTCAGATAAAATACAAGCAAATCGCTAAAAACCTGATTTTGCTTATTCATGAGTGCTCAAAACTTTTAAACTGAGATTTTGCCATTGTTACAAGTTTGCCTCGGAAACAAATGTTCTTAAAAAAAAAAAAAAAAAAAAAAAAACGGTATCACAACATCACCTTTGGGGTGGACGAAGTTTACTGGTCTCTGATATTTTTAAAGGTCCAGATTAATCTGTGGATATCGACACTTGATTACATAAACAGACACTGAAGTCAATATCTGATATAAATTCTCCAAGATTTTATGGAAATAGAATTCTAAATAAATTAGTATAATCTTGTCCAGTTACTGGCTTTAAAATAAGTACGATACTGCAATCAGATTGTATTTCTCAAACGAATTCGATATATATATATATGTATATTTTTTAAATGTCTAAACAAAATAATAATAATAATTAGCATCATCATCAACTGTCTTCTACAAATGATACATCACACTCAAATCGGATTCTTTTAAAAATTAACTTAAATGACTGAAATTGATAAAAACATGTTTGAGACAAAGTTATCAGACTCTTTAGAAAAAACGGTATTGCATAAAATATACTAATAACTTTATATGGTGCTAATTAGGAAAAATACTCATATATACACTGTTTAAAAAAAAAAAAAAATAAAAAAAAAAAAACTTTTTACCAGAAGAATGGTACAAAATTAGCTGTCACTAACATTTTAAAACTATATTGTGTTATCATATCATGGTTTTCAATGCTGACAAGCATTTCCTATTCAACAGCATTTCGATAAAAAGAAGAAAACTAGTACTAAATGAAAAAATATATATGGAACAAAATATTTATTCACGAACTTTGAAATCCTTTATACAATATACACAAGTTTGCAAACTTTCTAAAACTACATTAAAATCTTAATTTTTTTCCTAATGATAAAGAAAGCTATTCTATTTTAGCTAATTTTGTTTAAATTAAAAAATATTTGTCGCAAAATCAAAATCAAAAATCTATTTTTTATTTTATTGCTAAATTTTCAAGAAAGATAACACGTCAGATTTTTTTGTTGTTGTTTTCAGTCAAAATTATACAACGTAAAAGGAGAAAAAAAATAAGTATAATATTTGACATTTTTAATATTTATCTTTCAATTAAGTAATTTATCTTCTTTTCAGCATAAATAAAATAAAAATGTATTGAAAAAATTCTTCAGCTTCACTTGCCAGAAATATTGAACTTATTGAAGATTAAATATTAATTTCTCCACATATTAATATAACCACTAACAAAGATTATTATTGTTGTTATTATAAATATTTAAATAAATAAATACAAAAATATATTCAAAGATTAAGTCAATATTTAATGGAAATATTCTCGTAAAACTAATGTTCTTTCTTGATAACATACACAGAAAAATGTTTTGTTTAAACAACCGAATAATTGTTGCGTATACATAACAAAATAATATTACATTAATTTCAAACTTTTTTTTTTATTTCAAAAAAACATTTAGTTAACTTTTTTTTTTTTTTTTGAGAGGGGGGGGGGGATATACAGAGCCTGATTAAGGGGGAAGCCCACATTATTTATACTTACACCGTTATTTTTTAACAAATACTTTCCTCCTATAATAAACAGAAAATTCTCATTAAAAATTATTTTAAAAGAATTCTGGTGTCTAATAACGGTGAGTAAATTGGATTGTTTTACACCGTTCATTTTTTATAAAAAATATTTCCTCGTCAAAGCGTGGAATTTCTATGACATGAAGTAAAAAATAATTGTAAAAATATTCCGGTGAGAGCGGAGATAATGTGTGCTTCCCCCTTAATCAGGCTCTAGGGATATAGCCTCAATAAAAAATTTTCTGTTTCAGCAAACCAGATTTTTCTGCATAGAATCACTCAGTGTATAACCTATTCAAAAGCTTTATTTTCGAGAGTATGTAAGCCGTGATCGAAAAATCACTTCATCTTAATTTTTAAAAATGTACAAAACTTAAAACTATTTATCTTTAATAAATAAACAGGGATTCTTTTTTAATAAATAGCAATGTTTGCATTTATTTTTTTTCGTAGCTATATATATTTAATAGATTTATACTCGCAGAAAATTGAATTGCAGTTCATGTGTTGGGTGTAAGGGGGTGGTCCAATTTTCCCCAGCAGTGAAAAATTCTCATTATTATTTAAATTTATTTCGCTTATAACACTTTCATTAAGCTTATTGCAACATTTAAAGTGGTACATCCAAATGTTTGGGTGCCCAATAAAATTAAAATTCTTCTTTTTTGAATGTTTATAGCACACACTTTTTTTTTCTTTTCATGTTAATCACAAACTGAAAATATCTTGTTTCCAATAAGTGGGGCCTCTAGGTTCTTCTGGTTACTTTCTCGGGCGTCACCTAAAAGCATGTGCTTATAGTAATAAGCGCCATGGACGACTTGAAGACAAAATCGTTGAACATGTGATAAAAAAAAAAAAAAAAAAAAAAAAAAATCAAATATCGCAAGGATTGGCTTAAATCTTTTAAAACTCATTCGAGCATGTACCTGAGAAAATGAACCCCATTTTGAGCATTTCTTGTAAGAGTATTTTTTCCTTAGAACTTTGCGTCTTAAAGTTTTCTTTAAACTATAGACATTTAGTTCATACTAGCAGACTTTGCCTGCTTCGCTGGTCATTATATTGAGATGAATTCTCAAAATTCTATATCATTAATAATAAAAAAATTAAAAAAAAAAAAAAAAAAAATGATATCAGCCAAATTATAAGTTAAGGTTCCCGCTCGCCACACGTCGAATCTGGAGCCCCAATGCCTTCGGCAGTGCCTTACCTACTATTTACTTCCCCTCCCTCATCGAAACCTTTGGACAGCCCCTGCCTGCCTGGACGAGCCAAGCTTAACGGGTTGGATGCCATCCGCCGGAGCGAATTAATCGCCAGATCACTGCATGATAGCTTCCTACTGCCAGATAGTTATCTAGTCGCTACATAGAATGAGCTGTGTCCGATGACTCGTTCAGGCTTCTGGCTTCGAACAGGGAGACTGCTGGCTCCTTTTCTGCTAGGCAACAATGTGACTTCTATAGTCAGCTCTGGAATGACAGGGTTGCGACTTCTGTTTCATGACACATAATGCTCGACTGGCACACCACACCTCCAGATTGCCCAAGGAACGGAGCGCACAGACACGCTTCCTGGACGCTAAATAAGAATTTTGAATATGTACGCAACTAGCCTAGAGCCAGAGAGGAAGTTTAAAAAAAAGATTTTTTTTTTTTTTTAATTTGGACAGGGGGGGGGAGAATCGCAATGGGAGCCAAGAGGATAGTTGTGCACTCAAAAGTGGAGGCATAATAGAGGGGGGAGGGGAGCTTAACACTAAAAATGCTGAACGGCCGACATAACTATGAGCTTTAATTAAAAAAAAAAAAAAAAAAAAAGGCTTCAAACAGTATTTGAAATCTCGCCACAGGTGGTAGGAAGTAAATTTTGTAGCACATAGTGTAGAATTTTGAAGTGGCTGGGTCAATGGGGGGAGTTGAACTATGCACTGACAGGCCTAATGGGAGATGAAAGAGGGACCATCACAATTTTGATCCACCACGGTGGGCTGGTGCCCCGTGTTGGTAGTCCGATGACTGCTTAACGACCCCATCGAGCACTTGACGGTGCAGCACATTTTTACGAAGACCAGACACCGCCACACTCTCGGGAAGATGACAAAATAAAAATAAAAATAATAAAAGTAAAATACGATAATTAAAGTAATTTTAATTGTAAGACTTTGTTGATATTGGATTACTGAAAATTAGAAGTTAAGTGGATTACCCTAGAGACTTCGGGGACCTGCATAAAGGTGAGTGAAACACAGAGGGGCTGGATGGTAGCTGTGAAAAGTTTGATTCTAAGTTGGATTCTGTCACTTCGTCTGAAGGCCTCCCGGTCGCCTGACCCACCTAAGGGTCCGGTTCAGGAAAACCAAGGAGCTCAAAATTAATTTAAAAAAAAAAAGGGGGGGAGCCACTCAAGCTTGGCTCCCGGTCACCTTACCCACTTAAGGGTCCGGTTCAGGAAAACCAAGGGGCTCAAAAAAAAGGGGGGGGGGAGAGCCACTCAAGCTTGGCTCCCGGTCACCTTACCCACTTAAGGGAAAAAAGTTCAGGAAAACCAAGGGGCTCAAAAAAGGGGGGGGAGAGCCACTCAGGCTTGGCTCCCGGTCACCTTACCCACTCAAGGGTCCGGTTCAGAAAAACCAAGGGGCTCAAAAAAGGGGGGGGGAGAGCCACTCAAGCTTGGCTCCCGGTCACCTTACCCACTCAAGGGTCCGGTTCAGGAAAACCAAGGGGCTCTAAAAAAAGGGGGGGAGCCACTCAAGCTTGGCTCCCGGTCACCTTACCCACTCAAGGGTCCGGTTCAGGAAAACCAAGGGGCTCTAAAAAAAGGGGGGGGAGAGCCACTCAAGCTTGGCTCCCGGTCACCTTACCCACTCAAGGGTCCAGTTCAGGAAAACCAAGGGGTTCAAAACAAACAAATAAAAAAAATAAAAATAAGTAAAATAAAAATAAAATAAATTAGATAAAATGGGGGGGGAGAGCCACTCTTGCTTGGCTCCCGGTCGCCTTACCCACTCAAGGGTCCGCTTCGGGAAAACCAAGAGGCTCGAAGAAAAAAAAAAAAGAAGAAATTTTTTGGTGAGGGGAACAGGGCCGAAGTGAACAAGGACCGGAGGACTCACTGAGTAGGAGGAAGGAAGCTAGTTGTTGAGTAAGTGGCACTGACACCTCCTTGCACTAACCCGAAAGAAACCGCAGGGGGGGGAGAGAAATAATTAAAAAAAAGGGATTCTTAGTGAATTAATTGCTGATTAATGATTTATTTAGTGATTTTAAGTTTTAACAGTAGTGAGAAAAAAAAAAAGTAAAAGGGGGGAGAAATAAAAGAAGTTTAATTATCAGGTGCATGATCAAGATTCGAATGAGCACTACGTACGTGAGGTGGCTTGCGAGGCCCGATTGCGAGGGTTCAACCTTTTGGATCCCTTCCTGGGATTCTGGAGTTTTGGATTACATCTGTTCGGACCTAAGAATGCTGATAGGTGAATCCTGCTCCTGTAATGTGCTGAGCGGTAGTGCTAGCTTCTTGATCATACCATTCATACAAAAAAAAGCATAAATAAATAAAAATAAAAATATAGTCATGATTAATGACCCATTCATGCGCGGTCATGAGCGTAGTGCGGACTTACAGACCAATTAGAACCGAGGACCGTTTACTAATAGCACTACAATTACTTAAGATATGCACCTTTTTTATACAATTTTTATATATACATTTTTTTATACATTTTTTATATTTTAATAGTATTTTATACATTTTTTTTATTTTTTTAATAATTTTTATTTTACAAAGATTTTTAATATTAACATTTTTACTTTTACCGGGCCTCAAGTAATATCGATACTAGCCGCTTTAACGACAAGGGCCTCGTTCATGACCTAAAATAAACAATGGCGGTAGCGGTAGGTGCCTCTATGGGCTGGGAGGTCCTCTTCATCCGGTTGTTCTGTACCATTTGCTGCTGAAGATTGGAGTTTTTCCTTTGTTAGTGTTGACACTGCTTTTTGTTATTGTGAAATGTCATCTATGTTGTTCGTGAGCCATCTGACTATGTGTTTTGCCTTGTTTTGTACATGTGTGTTTTGTGCTAGCTGTTTGTACCAGAGTGTTTCATTTGATTGTGTAATTTGGGCCAGATGGTGTTGGTCCGTTAGAGGGCAGGCTGTTAAGTAGTGAATTTTTGTGCCTAGTGCACCACAGGCGCAGTCCGGGCTACTCTTCTTCTTAATCCGGTGGAGATAAGCTGGGAAGGCCCCGTGTCCTGTGTATATTTGTGTCAGAAGCTTGCAGCTAACAAGTGTCTTAGTGTCCACTGTTGGGAAGTATCTGTGTGTTAGCCTGCCCGTGCCCCCATAGTCCCACTCGAACTGCCATTGTTCCATTGTGATCCCTCTTAGTTTTCTCTTTAGATAGGAAATCGGCTTTTCCAGGTAGTAGTGTTCGCGGTTTGATTTATTCTCCGCTGCAGATTTAGCCAGTTTGTCTGCTTCTTCATTTCCTTGAATCCCTACATGTGCTTTTACCCATTCAATTTTAAAAGTGTTATTTGACCTTCTGATTTCCGAGTGGATTTTATTTACCATATTGTCTGTCGTGAATGGTTTGGATAGTGCCTGGATGGCTGACATGCAGTCCGAGTGGATGCTATATGAGATACCCTTTGTATTTCCCCACTCAGCAGCTTTGTGTATTGCCAGTAGTTCGGCCTGGAAGACACTGTTGCACTTTCTTAGGGGCACTGACCATTCGTGTATTTTGGAAATGTTTTCGAAGGCTACAAAGGCCGAACCTGTATCTCCTGATTCCAGCTTCGAACCATCCGTGTAAATTTGTGTATCCTTATTTGATGAGCCAATTTGTGGTTCAGGTGTGTCTGCAGGGTGCTTGCGCCAAATGTTGTGTTTTTTTAACATAGTCTGTGTGATTGAACATGTGGTTGTGTAACTTGTAGTTCTTGTGGAGTCTTGTAATTGTGCCATAAGCTGCTTCATATTGTACTTGGAGGTGTACTGGAATCAGGCCTGAGAGAGCCAGAAGGGCCGATGTTGGGGCTGTTCTATAAGCCCTTACGATGGCCAGCGCAAAGTGCCTTTGACAGCTTAGCAGTTAATCTTTGTTCTGCTGCGTTAGGTTGTTCCCCCAGATTGGAGATGCATAGATCAGTGTCTTTTCCACTACTGTTTTGTACCATGTTTTTACCAAATTTGGTTTTAGTCCCCAACCCCTTGAGACCATACGCCCGAACAGATTGAAGGATTTATAGATTTTTTTCGTTTGATGTTCTATATGTGGTTGCCATCTCAGATTTTTGTGGTGAATAACTCCGAGGTACTTCATCTTTTCCTTAGTTTCTAATTCGGTCCCGTCGTAGTGTATCCCATCTAATTTGTGGGTGCATGCTGTCGGGAGGTTTCCCAGGCGTGGTCTGTTTATGTATAGCAGTTCCGTTTTGCTCCAGTTTATTGTAAGGTCATTTTCCTTTGCCCATGCGCCGAATTTTTGTAAAGCTATGTTTGCTGTATTTACGAGTGTTTCTGTGTTGTTTGCTGAAATCGTTAAGATAAAGTCGTCTGCAAAGGCTTGGATCCTTGTGTGGTTCCCCCAGCTATGATTGAGCGCTGTCTCGGCTATTAGTAGCCAAAGGAGGGGCCCTAGGCAGCTTCCTTGCGGACAGCCTCCGAAAGTCTGTTTTGTGATATTTATGCCATTTTCTTCCAGTGTCACATACCTGTCTTCCAAAAAGCTAGCTATCCAGTTGACGAGGTATGTTGGACAACCGGAGTTTTTGAGATTTTTAAGCAGAGTCGGCCAACGAATATTGTCGAATGCACCTTTTATATCTATTGATATTAGCAATGTTTGTTTTTTGTCTGTTTTGTCCTTGTTTATGTTATCTATTAATTTTTGAAGTGCGTGTTCTGTGGAGGTGCCTTGTTTAAAGCCGAATTGATTAGGGTTCCAGTAGTTTGGTAAAGTTAGGTGATGGTTAATTCTACCGTGTATTATTCTTTCTAGTATTTTGCTGATAGCTGGTAGGACGCAAATTGGCCTATAATTTTTTGGGTCTTTGGGATCCTTGCCTTCCTTGTGGAACAGAACTACTATACCCTTTTTGAACTGCGTGGGGAAGTATTCCAGTTGGAGGCTTTTGTTGAAGAGTGCTAGGAGAAGGTTCTGACACACGCGGTTCATTCTTTTGACCAAATTGTAATCAACGAAGTCGTGGCCTGGGGCTTTGTTTTGTTTTATGTGTTTAATGATCCTGTTTAGTTCCTGTGGGGTAATCTTGCGAGGGCTATCTTCTTTAAAACGGGGCGGGAGCGTGCTCAGCCTGTGCGGGGTGTGTTCATTCGTTAAGTACAACGTGTCTAGGAACTTAGTAAGGGTCTGGTCTATTGTGACGTGTTCGTTGTCTTCTAGGATGTTGCAGAGTTTAGCAGGGGCTGACATTTTACCCGAGGCGAATTTGTATTGTGGGCCGCAGGTATCTTTGGCGCTTTCACTTACTTCCCCTCCCTCGCGGGTAATGTTGAAAGTTTTGCAGAATTCCTTCCCATCAAAGTCCATATTGCGTACACTTAAACAACACCCATACATCAAAATTCACCATCCTAAAGTAATCTGGAGTATACTTAAGCATGAAAACTTGTTTTTCTCCCTCCCTGTCTCAAAGAAGGGGGGGGGGATGTAATTACGTGAAATCCCTTTACAGTGCATGTTGCATGCACATATCCAAACCAGACATGAATAAATCGAGATCCTGAGATTATCTGAAGGAGAGTTATGTTTTAAACCGTGTTTTTTAACCCTCCCTGGTCTTAAAAGAGGGACGGGGGAGGGTATTTTGCTAAATTTCTTTATACCATGAGTTAGATACAGATAACCGACCCACACATCAAAAATCTCCTTCCTAAGATAATTTAGTGCAGAGTTACACATGGATACATGTTTTTTATTCCCTCCCCCCAAAAAAACAGTAGGGTGGAATTTCACAAAATATCTGTGTAGTGTGTTGAGTACGAATAAGCAGTGCACACATGAAACCTTGCCATTCTAAGATAATTTGGAACAGAGTTACGCATGGAAACATGTTTTTTGCTCCCCTTAACCCCCAAGGAGGTATAGAACGAAAATAAAACAAAACCCTTTGTAGTGTGTATGTTGAGTACGCATAACCAATCGACATATAAAAAAAATCGCTTTCCTGAGATAATTTGGAGCAGAGTTTCTCTTAAAAACGTGCCCCTCCCCAAGTCCTTAAAGAAGCGGAAAGTGAAATTTCGCAAAATCACTTTACACAACGTGTTGGGAACGCAAACCAGTCCGTACTTAAAAAATAGCCTTTTCAAGATAGTTTCGAACAGATATGCGCATGGAAATATGTTTTTTGCCCCTCCACCGCGAAGCGGGATAGGGTGGAATTTCAAAAAGTTTCTTTGCAGTGTGTGTGTTGAATACACATAACCAACCGACCTATCAAAAAATTGCTTTCCTGATATAATTTGGAGCAGAGTTACTCTTAAAAACGTGTTTTTACCCCATCCCCATCCTTAAAGGGGGGGGGAGAGGGAAATTTCGTAAAATCCTTGATAGAGCCTGTTGGGAACGTATAACCAACCCACACATAAAAATTAATTTTACTGAGATAATTTGAAGCGAGTTTATGCTTGAAAACGTGTTTATTGCTGCTCCTTCCTTAAAGGGTAAAAAGGTGGAAATTCGCAAAATCTTGTTACAAAGGTAGTTGGATACACGTAAATAAGTCACACACTAAAATTTGTGGACTCAGCTCCTATGGATTTCCCAGGACGAATTTTACCCGCTTGGCTGGTTATTTAAAGGAAACTCTTTCCTGTATCGCTTTATAGACAAAAAATAAAAATGAAATTCATTGAAATTGCTCAAAAGCTCGCTTCGGCTGTGTGACCCTATTGCATGCGACAATGTCATACCAGTGGGCTTCCACTTTTGTGCTTATCAGATAATAATTTCGGAACAGACAGTAGCGAAAAAAATCAAGTAGCACTTTTATATTTGCATTTTAATTACATATGAACAACACTATACGTACTGTACATAATATTTACTTTTACGTTATTTTCTATATTTATTCGATTTTTCCGGTCGACCATAAATGACAGCAAATTTACGTCAAATATAATATTACAATATACTATGAGACAACTAACTTTATTTGGTTGTAAGTGTTTCATAATTAATAGTGGTTGGTATATACAAAAATAAATAAATAAATAAATATGTAACCTTATTGTGATACAGGCTTATTATAGCTCCCTCTGGTGACTTTTGAATTTTTGTCGCTATTTTAAACAAAAACACACAATATTGTTTCTATATCTTTTTTTTCCTTTTCTATTTCTCAATATTTTTTATTTATTTATATTTTTATGGCCTACTTTGCTTAAAGAGGCTGTCGCGAAAGTAGAGTCCTTGGCGAAAAATGTTCTATCTGAAAGCTGAATTAGCTTTCATGGCAAACGTTACTATCTGTGCCAAATATAAATAAATAAATAAATAAATAAAAACACTATTAAAAAGAAATCTAAAATTGAGGTACGTTAAAAAAGGTTATGAAACAAGATTTGAGAAAGCATGCTGGATTATTATTATTATTATTATTTAATTTTGATAATGACGTCATTCTGTCATATGCCTAAGCAAATTTATTTATTTATTTATTTTTTAATTATTATTCGTGTGAAAATATATTTTATTATATGCCGAAAAAAAATCAACTCGTAAACTTTTTTATATAGAACATATAATATGGAGAATGTTTTGCTTCTCCACCTCCCTTGGAAATTGAATTATTAAAATTCCAGAAATGGGTTTTTAGGTATTTGTGTTAGCTATATTTTAAAGCAAAAATTTTACGGATATCTGTTTTTTTTTTTTTTTTTTTTTTTTTTTGAGATATAAAGGTATTTGTAAAATCACGTTTTGCCCCCTGTCCCCCTGTAGGGGCCGAATTTCTAAATTTCCAGAAATTTGTTTTTAGTTATTTATGTTAGCTATATATATTTTAAAGCAAAATTTTACTGATATTTGTTTTTTTCTTTGAGATATGAATGTTTTTGTGAAATCACGTTTTAACCCCCCTTCCCTACCCTTTGAGGGATGAATTTCGCAAAATTGCTTCTTAGGGGTTCCTTTCACAATATGTTCTATAATCTGACCCATTTTCAAGTCAGTGGTTCCAGTAGATTTTGCTACTCGTTGATGAGTCAGTGAGTGAGTGGAAGTATTTATATGTCAGTACAAAAACCCTTAACGGGTTAAAAGTTTGTGTCGCAGCTACTTTATCGCTATAAGAATTTGAAATATGGGTCTTAAAAGTAATGATATCAAATTTTAAGTGATGCTTTTCTATTAGTTAAAATATACATAGATTTTCTTATTGGATCATTTGCTTTTTTCTTTTCTTTATATTTACAATGCAAACGTAATATTTTTAACTTCAAGATAAGACAAATATGTAAAATATACTCACTGATGCTTTTTCATTTGCATTTCAATTTCAAAATGACAGTTTTAAAAGGAATGATATAAAAATTCCAGTCGCGCCTCGGTGTCACTTTAAAAGATTTGTTTTTAGATTCCATTAAAATAACCTTTGTTTTGTCTAATAAAGTATATTTACACATTTAAACAGTGCTTTTCATTTTCAAACATACTGTCAAATAATCACACTTTCACTGAGTTTGCATTATAAATTGCATTATTTATTTCAATAAATCGATTCGTCTTTTGCGTCACGCTATCCAAAACTGCGAGTAAAATTTGTGCAAATGTTTTCTTTGCATCATACTATCTCTTTGCACGAATTTTCGCTTTGTTGGATACTATGATACAAAGTAACATTTACATAAATTTTACTCACAGTTTTGGATAGCGTACACAATACAATTAACATACATTATTAAGATGCTTGAACGCATGTTTTCTCTAGAAAAAAGGTATGTATAGACGGAACAATTTATTTAGAGGATCACACAAAAGAAGTCCGCTGACATTCTGTAGTCATCCAGTGATGTCAAATTTGGTTCAAGTATTAATGAGTTCCAATAAATTAGTTTATACATTTTATTAGTGTACATAACTACTGGGGCTCGTGTACAGGGACACACAAAAGTATTTTGTACCGTTGCGGTCTATAGAGGTTATTTTTCATAAGTGATTTTTAACATAGTTGCACACCATACAATTTAATTAAATAAACAAATGTTATTAGAATGTTTAAAAGCATTGTTTCTTCGGAAAATTGTAAGCATAGAACTGTTCATTATTTTACAGGGCTACACAAAATAATTCTGATAAAGTATGCAATCATTTCGCATGAAATTCGGTACTCGTATTTATGAGTTACAAATAATTAACACAAGGCTATGAATTACAACGAAATATATATATACACACATACTTACAGATAGATAGAAACAGACGGACACAACGAGAGGTTGAGAAAGGTATTTGTTTATGTAGCGAGTTAATAGTATACACATAAATATAATTCTTTTATATAATATGGAATAAATAAAAATGATCTGCTGAATAACGAGTGATACAAGTTGAGGCACCCGATCCACTTGTTAAACGATCCTGAATAATACGTATACATTGCACAAATTTATTACATAATGGGGCGATTTCAGTAAACCTTACATATTCCTCGTATTTCTTAATTTACCTTGAAATTACGAAAAAGAAAAAAAAAAACAGGATTCTATATAAATTAGTTTTGTGATATATACATTACTTACATATAATTTACAACGATATAATCAGATAATGTTACACATAAAATTATATATATGGGCTAGGACTACAAAGAATGACTCCCAATAATCCCATTTCACTCAGGAATCTGCTTTAAAATCTGGTTCTTACAGTCTAAATAGTCATTTAGAAGATTTATTAAAAAAAAAAAAAAAAAAAAATTAAGAGAAATATTTAAGTTTTAATAAAGAAAAATTGCGTTTAATTATTATATAACAGAATGGGATGCATGGATTAAATGTATTCAGAATAACATTTGAGACAGATAAAGTGAATAAAAACGTACGATTTCACATCATTTCAGGCATGTTCTGTATAAAATTTTCTCAAAAAAGTTTTTTTTCCCCCCCTTGTATATGATTTCAAAAGGAAATTCAAAATTAGTATTATTTGATGAGATTACGCATATGTATGTTCGGAAAGTAAAAAAAAAAAATAAAAAAAATAAAATAAAAAGTGTGCAGATTAAAGATTTTTTATTCCGATAAAAATTCCATGAATTTGATTTAGGGGAAAGTAATTTGCCGTGTTAAAGGGAAAAAAAAACAGATCTTATTGAAAATTATTTTTTAAATGTTAACACGCCTGTGACTTTCATGCCAATCGAAACAACTTATCAAAATTCGACTGTTGACACTTTTTTTAAAATGTACTAAAACCTGGTAATACCTCATAATTTAAAAGTTAACTATGAATTTCATAATAGTACTATTTTTTTTTTTTTTTTTTTTGTGTGTGTGTGACATTGTAATGTATGTAATAAATTCATAAGCTTCACTTTCAACTAAAGGCAAGCATCCTAAAATTTTAATATTAATTTTCGTAAAAGCAAATTCTATTACGAAAAATACTATAATCCTCAACTAAGTCGAAAATCAATAGAAATTTTCTCGTAATTTCATGATCTTTTAAGATCATATAAAGTGTGAATAAATATTTTATAAGCTTTGTATTTAATTTTAAATAAAATTTTCTAAAATATAAGAAACAATTCTGAAGAATTGTTTCTTATTTATATTATTATGTCGGTAATCAATACAATTTTTCTAGTATAGCTAATCTTCTTTACTAATAACATCAAATTGAGTGCGCGAAACAAATTCTTACGCTCAACAAATTTTGATGAGCTTTTTGTTAAGCCGTTCATTTTACATTTCTTTGCGCCGCTTAAAGGTAAAAAAATTACCCCATTACAATATAATTAGCTCTGTTATGTAAATTATAGGAGATGCAGGGTTATGAAAATGATAATATACATGACCCAAGGTTACAAAGTAAAATAAGTAAACATCCTGATCCTTTCAAGATTCATTGCTGCCATTACTTTTCCCTTTAACACAATCCAATGGACACTCTTCTGCTACCGCAAGAATAAGTAAACTTTTCTCATGTAGATCCAGACGAATGGCTGAAAAGATGTTCGGGTAGGTTATATACATTTTCACATTTCCTTGTCGATTAGTATTATAAAGAAATAACACGCCTTTGAATAGAATTCATTCGCACATTCCAACACACACCATTGTAACACACCATTGGTACATTCTATACAATTCATGGGCATCGAATGGTATTTACAATATTTCATTTCTCAAGGGCCTAGCACAAGTGTTGGAACTGTTTTGAGGCGTCTATGGTTTATCTTGATCTCTAATTCCCAACTAAAATAACGTGATCTGCCGTTTCTATTACTTGTGTAATAGATTGTTTCTGACTAAAGAGAATTTACATTCCCACAAACACAGAAAAACTCGTCAAAAGAGTTCACACAAGACAATAAAATGATATTATTAAACTATAAAACGTGATTATTCATTTATAAAGTGGATGTAGTTATTTCCTCTGGAAATCCATGCCAAAAGATCCAGGATGTCGCGTGCTATCCGCTCCCACGTTATATCAGTGTAGTCTTCCTCGGCTTCGTTTCTTCGGGCCTTTAAGTGCCTCACAAGCATCACAAGACTTGCACCATTTCTCCACGTCCTCCCTTGCCTTGCACGAGTAGAAACGTTCTCGAACTTTCTGGAGAGTCTTAATCAATCCAAAATGGCCCCCGGTATAGCTACTGTGCAGCTGCTCTAAAGCGTTCGGAATCTTCGATCTTGGTAGTAAGATCTGCCATCTGAAGTTTCGTCCATCGTCAAATTCTCATTTTCTGTATAATACGCCGTTTCTAATATGAAGCGAGTCCCAGAGTGGCCAGTAACTTTTCATGATGCAACTAAATGTGGAAATGTCCTGCCAGATAGGTCTGTTACTGGTCGTCTCCTTGAACTGAAGAATTGGCTTTATGTCAGGATCTTCCAATTGGGCTTGTCTAACTTCCTGATCACTCTACGGATCCTGTTTCGATGGCACTGCAACTATAGCTTGGTGAGCAACTGGCTTTATCACCTGGTATTTCTCCTCGGCCCTAGAGCAGTACTTGCGATCTTCAGAGCAAGGCTTCCGCAACAAGGCATCTGGATTTCCATGTAGAACTCCTTTCCGATGACGTATTTAAAAGATCTTCTTGGTAGTTTCTTTAGATTATCTTATAGCTTTGTTGATATACCCATCTCTTCCACAGCCACAGCATTTAGTCGTCGTCCCAGCTATTAGCTTAATAATAATTTAAAAAAAAGAATAAACGCTAAATTTCATAACTGTGCCTTCTCGTTTTACATCGAAATTCGTCGTCAATGTTGCTTCAAGCATTAAAGACGAAACACAAATAAAAATTAATTTCGTGTAATTTCCCCTTATATACTAAAATAGGATTAAAAACATTTGAATAGCCAGGTAAATCTGATGCTGATGTTAATAAAGTCGTATCTTATCATACTTTTGTGAATTGAAAAATATGTTGATTACATTACAGAGTATAAAGATATCAAACATGCTTTACACAATTACCTCTATTAGACCATAATGTAAACAAATTCTATGTAAGTCTTTGTACACAAGTAGAATTGATCTTTCTTTTAATTATGAAGAAAATAAACGAAAAAACTAAATAAAATAAAATAAACTATATTTATAAACTTAATTTAAAAGCGAAAATATAAAATTATTGTTTTTTGCAAACTTGTATACTGTTTAAAAACAAAAATAAGCCACCCGTGGTTACTAAAAATTTAACCTTACAAGGCTCAACTTTTTTTTTAGATCGCGACAAAAATATATAGGCTGTAATTAGTGATCAGAAGATAGGGAAAACTTATAAAAATAAAAATAAAACCATATTTTACGGAAAAATCAACTTTTTAGCTCAACGTAACGTATGTGGAACATACATAAAAATGTGATTTAATTGCGTAATGCGTTTTACTATTGTAATATAAAAAAAACAACTTACCTCTGCAAAATGTACACTTCGTTATAACACACAGTATTTTGTTTTGAGTCAAAACTGTTCAATAACTATTCTTTTTTTTATTTTTGAATTCAGACAAACGACAAACGTATCACTTTCATACAAATTTCACACTGAGTGCACTATAACAAAAACACAAACGACATCTTTAGGTAAAGATTCGCTTTACTACATTGCTAAATGTCAGTAGCTTCTATCAAATGTCAAGAGATGTTGCTACTAATAGTTTTATAGCTATAGGAACGATTAAAGTCGGTGTTCCACATATGGAACTGGGTGCCTTGTAGGGTTAAAACAGATTAAAAAAAAAAAAAAGAAATACGCAAAATTAAAATGTTTTTCGATATTTATATAAATTTCATAATGCATATGATTATTTTATGCGGATTTGTAAACCACTTGTTAATTTAAATCATAAGATACTCGTCAGGAAAAGTGCTTTTGTGAATCAGAATTTAGCATTTTGGTTATCTAACGTTTTGTGCAGTAAAAGTAAAATTGCACTCTATAACAAAAAAAAAAAAAAAAGACCCACCAAGAAGGAATGTAAGAAGAAGGAAAATAAGTCCACTGTCCAAGTTTGATTCGTATTAAGTATTTCAACAACAAAGTTTTTAGTAATTTAGTAAAAATATTTTGAGACAAATGTTATCATGATGGCAAATTTGAAGTGGCCAATACTTGGAAACAAAATAGCGGAGAGAGTTATCCAGCGAACACTTACAAAATACACTCTAGGATTAAAAAAAAAAAAAAAAAAAAAAGAACGACACACCAAGGAGGAGTAATGCAAACTGGACACAAATTGCTATGCATACAGGTTTAGATGGAAAATGTAAAATTTTAAAGTTTGGCTGCCATCGAATGAGCAGCGCATCTGCACTGTGCAATTGGCAGAATGTTAAAAATGAGAAATTTTGATTACTGGTCATAAATTCTTCGAGAATTTTATTCCATCTACTCAGATAGACGGTAACTATGCCTCGGATGCAGGTGCGCAAGCAATATACGCAGATGTCGGCATTTGAGAGAGGTGTGTCGTTAGGCTCAAAGAAGTCGGTTGGTCGAATCTGCGAACTCTTTGACAATTTTATAGGAGCGATGCCACTATTAGATGATATTGCCAGGAGTGTTTGAACCATGGCGGAATACAGCGTCAGGGAGGAAGCGGGCGGCCTAGAGAGAGGACAGAACATGAGAACCGATCAATCGTCAGAGCGGTACTCAAAACACCAATTCATCATTATCATTGATCCTACGTGCAATTGGTACTTCAGTTACTTCAGAGACCACTAATAGGCGGCTCAGAGAAATGGGTTGAGCTCACGGAGACTTTTTTGCGGACTACTATTAAACTTTGTATACGGACAAGTACGTTTGCA
Organism: Salticus scenicus; assembly: GCA_963930645.1. Lineage (NCBI taxonomy): Eukaryota > Metazoa > Arthropoda > Arachnida > Araneae > Salticidae > Salticus > Salticus scenicus. Next base: position 290,352,994 of record OZ005656.1, on the reverse strand, counting down.
GTAATATCATCATCGCTCGAACTGGAATGTCGCTGAATAGAGTAGAATTCTCTTCAGTGATGAGTCCTACTCCGATCTGACCAGCGAAGACGCGTCTGGAGACGGCCCCGAAAAAAGGGGGATTCCAACCTGTTTGTCGCCAGCTATACGGCCCGACAACCAGGAGTGATAGTGTGGAAAGTGATTTTATTTCATAGCAGGACACCTTTGGTTGTCATCCGTGGCATTTTTACAGAACAGCGGTACGTCGACGACATTGTATGTCCCGGTGTGTTTCCCTTTACATCACGCAATTCTGATCGTATATTTTAGCATGATAATGAACGCAGAGAGATAGTTTCTGTTACTTGTTTTCCTGTTTGTCTAACATTATTGTGGCCAGTAAAGTCGCCAGATCTCTCTCCAATTCAGGACGTATGGAACATCATGAAAAGTGTCCTACAACCACCTTGGGATTTTGCCAATCTAACGCACCAATTGGGCAGAATTTGGCATGATATCTCGCTGAAGCACATCTGTCAATTCTATCAGTTGATGCCAATCCAAATAATTGCTTATATAAGGGTTAGAAATGGAAAATTCGTCATTGACTTGTTTACTTTGTGAGGCCATTTCTCTTGATTAAATGATCCAAATTTTCTGAAACTGTAGTCATTTGTTTTACTGCATATGTACATCACATCTACCAATATTCGTCCCATTTGCATAACACCTTCTTGGTGAGTTTTTTCTCTAGCTATAGAGTTAATATATATATATATACTAGCAGGCGACGCCCGCTTCGTTGGTCCCTATTTTTAAATGAATCACTATAATTACTGAATTCTCAGAATTGCATTAATTTTTATCACGTGAAAAAAAAAGAGAAACAAAATCTGATTAGAAAAATGTCGCACCGGGTTCTCACTGCCTTCGGAAAAAATTCTCAAAATGCTCTAACTCTTATTTCTATTATTTTCCCTCTTCGCCCCCCCCCCCTCCCGTCTATCCTAATAATTTTATAAATTCGAAAATATCCGCAATCGATTTGTAAGTATCAAAAAACCACTATGCACCAGTTTTGAACGATCTATCTCAATTTTAATTTTTTGCCCCTCCCAATAATTTTAAAAATTCAAAAATATCCGCAATCGATTTGTAGGTATCGAAAACCTCTATGTACCAATTTTGAACGATCTAACTCTATTTTTATTTTTTTTGCCCCCCTCCTGTCCCCCCGTTCTTGCCCCTTCTAATAACTTTACACAATCGACAATATCTCCATTCGACTTGCAGGCCTTTAAAACCTATCGGTACCAATTTTGTACGGCCTAACTGTATTTCTATTTGTTTTTGCTCCATAGCCCTCCCCCTTGCTGCCCCCCCTGGGGGCTGAATTTCTAAAATTCCAGAAATTGGTTTTTAGATAGTTGCATTAGCTATATTTTCGAGCAAAAATTTCACATATATCTATCTTTTTTATTTGAGATATATAGGATTATGCGACATCACGTTTTACGCATGTGAAATCACGTTTTGCCCCCCCCCCCCCTCCCTCACCTCCCTTGGGGACCGAATTTGAAAAATTCCAAAAACTGATTTTTAGACATTTGTATTAGCTATATTTTAAAGAAAAAATTTTACGGATATCTGTTTTTTTGTTTGAGATATGAAGGATTTTGTGAAATTACGTTTTGCCCTCCTCCCCCCTTTGGGGGCGAATTTTGTAAAATCGCTTGCGGCGTTGTGTTTCTCGGGTCGTGAACATTAACCGTGCCGAATTTTGTCCCGGTCGGTGAAACGGCCTAGGTTTCTATAGCGGACAGACTCTTTCATAGCTGCTCTTTTATATATATACTAGCTGTGAATACCCGCTTCGCTGGGTCATTTTTAATAGCACAGTTATTTGTTATTAATAATCCATCAATACTTACTTGACAATTTGTTATATAAAAGACACATTTTTTTTTTAATTGATTAATTTATTGATTTTTTTTTGTTTATACATAAATTATACATAAATATCTTATGACTAAGAATACATTAATATCTTAAATTATCTTAAATCAATTTATATACTAAACATTTCTACTGAAATACATTCTTATACACTACGTTTACTGTTTTGTGTTCTGGTGCATAAACAAATAAATTATCTTTCTGTACCACGCGTGAAAAAGCTACATAGAGTTGGCCATGTGAAAAACAGGATTCTTTTAAATTAACCCCACAAAATCGGAACGTCTGACCTTGGGCCTTATTGATAGTTATACTATAAGCTAATTTTAGTGGAAATTGTAATCTTTTAAAACAAAATGGTAAGTCATTCGCAATTAATGGAATTCTTGGTATAAAAACCAAGTTTCCTTTTTCTTTGCCAGTTAGAATTTCTGCCTCAATGATGTTGTTCAAAATTTGTTTTACACATAATCTTGTACCATTGCATAATTTTGGCGCATTAAGATTTCGCATTAATATGACTGGTGATCCAACTTTTAGCTTCAATTGATGAGAAGGCATACAAGGTGGCTCTAATGAATTTAAGAACTCTATCGGAAAGTTGAAATTTTCATCTTGATTCATCATTGAATCTATTGATTTATAGATTTTTTCCTCTCCCGGTATCATATCCTGTACTCTTTCATTTATTTGTTTTACTACACTATTTTTTGTAGCCAAAACAAACGTTCATACAACCATGTTTTATTCAAGTAATTTTGTTCTATTGATGGATAAATTTTTTCTATAAGTTGTTCTTCGGTATCTACTACATGACACAACTCTTCTGATAAAATTATTTTACCAGACTGCAGATCTAGTGGGTAGGTGCCATTTCCAATTTTCAGAAGATTGTCGGCAAACTCTTGTGCTTTTGGATCTCCAGTTATTAGTGCTCGCATATTTTCGGTTAGTGATAACTTTTCAACATTATTCCAAAAAATTGATCGTTTTAAACACGCATTTATTTCGTCAGCTGGTGTTGATTTTGGTATAACTGGTAATGTTTGTCGGAAATCTCCAGATAGTAGCAATAAAACTCCGCCCATTAGTTTTGTATTCTTCCGAAGATCTTGTAGTGTTCTATCCAGTGCTTCAAGTGATTTTCGATGAGCCATTGTGCACTCATCCCATATTATAATTTTGCACCGTATTAAAATTTGGCCACGTACAGAAGATTTTGTGACATTACAGACTGGGAATTCTTGATCAGCTACATTTAATGGCAAATTAAATGCAGAATGGGCTGTTTTTCCACCTTCCATTGATGTCGCGGCGATTCCAGAAGATGCCAATGCTAATGCGATTTCATTTTTTACTCGGATTGTAGCTAGGATTAAATTGATAAGGAAAGTTTTGCCTGTACCTGCTGGTGCATCTAAAAAGATAATCCCTCCTGTACTTGTGTCAATACGACTTATTATTGTGTTGTATACTATTCGTTGAGTTTGTGTTAATTTTGGTTTATTTTCATTGATATAACGTTGCAATTCTTCTACATTATAATTAAGTTCTTTTGTTAATTCTGAATTAAACACGCTTGATCCGCCTCTTTCAGGAGATTGCACCCCAAGAGCAACTAAATTTTGATTGCACATTGCGAAACATCGATCTTCTAAAATTATTAAAGCTTCATTATAAATATTATCGTTGAAACCAATATTCATATCTTGATTGTCTCTACGCACTCTTGCTAGAATATCATCACTCATACTATCACGATATTTCATCCATAGTCTATTCGGATTTGAAGGATTACATGTTGTTATAATTATAGCAAAGAGTTCACGTAATTGATTTGCTGTTGCTGTTTCTGCAGCCTCTTTCATTGCCTGTTCCCATTGATTGTCATTTTCTAATAAGCCACGACGCTGACAGGCTTCACGATATGTCTCGCAAATGTAACCATCTACCGTTCGAAGATCTTCAAAGGAAGTTGGTCCACGTACTTCATGGAGTAGTAAACGTAAATAAAAGCACTCAGCATTTTTTGGGTGTACCGTATATACTCGACCGATAGCATTATCTTTAAATACACCCTCAAATCCTTCAACCGGAACTCCTCTCTTTCGTCGATTAAATACTCTTCGTGATGAGTCCCACGTGTAATAACTGGGAATATCTCCATAAAAAAGAGTCTTAGCAAAGGGATCATTGAGACACAATTCGAAAAATGCCGTCAAGGTTGTATTAACAGGTTGGTTTGCAACTTTTTGTGCTGTTTGATTAGTAAAATATACTCGTTGTCCATTTTCAAGGTGAACTGCTAAGTGAAAAACAGCTGGATCTCTGTCATGAATCGAAAACCCTAATATACGCCAAACTGCTTCGTTACTATTTATATACCGTCCCATTTGATATCTTAAAATTTCATCGTTTCGATTTTCATCAGTAATTCCAAAAACAGCCATATCGCTTCCTTTGTTAATATATTTACACACATACTTAATTGACTTGACAGAACTGCAATATTCTACATTAATATGAGCATCAAACATTTTTGATAATAAAGGATTATAAGGGACAACCCATCGATTATCAATTTCAATTTCTTCGCCTCGTACTCTGATTTTTGCTGTAAATCCTCCTTCACTCGGTGGTCGACGTCGATATTTCGGGTATGCATCATCTCCTGTTTGCGTCTCACTCAAAAATGATCTTGGATATCGTTTTGAACATTTATTATCTTTCATACAGGGTGATTGCACATTAAGCGCTCCGCAAGGCCCATGTATCATGTCTTTCACGATTATTCTATACAGAACAGGATCTTCATCCGGATTTGGAAATTCTGCTTTGATAACGTCATCGATCTGATTTGAGTGAATTTTTTCTTTCAGCCAAATTAAATTGTGTGAGTGTGGCAATCCTCTTTTTTGCCACTCAATGGAGAACATCCAACTGATAACATTTCCAAAAATAGAACTCTTCACAATAGTATTAATAAATTTTACTTGTTTCTGTTTAAACACGCGCGCAATTATATCATGTCTGTCATGTGGCTTTTGTCCATACTGTAATTCATCTTGAATTTCTTTCCATGAAGAATTACACGTAAACGTTATAAATAAATCAGGACGACCATATTTCCTTACATACGTCATTGCGTCTTGTGCATATTCAAGCATATGCCTAGGGCTACCAGTGAACGTAGAGGGCAAAATTACTAATCGTCCCAAATTTTCTATATCTCCATCATTGGCTACTGCATCCCGTAAATGAATATATTCATCCGATCGTAATTTATTTTGATTTTGGCGGATAAATAACAGTCTCTCTGCTTCAATTTTTGCTTGCATATCAACAATAAACTGTAAAAACAACTGCCGACAGTTGAGTATATGATTGTATTTATTTTCTCTCTCCATTATCCGATATGCATAAAATTCCTTAGAAGAAACTTTTTTGTTTGTTGGTCTATTTGTTTCTGGATTAATATGATAAATATTAAAATGGTAACCATCTTCACCGTGACAAAATATTAATGGATACTGCAAGGCGTCATACATGTGATGAGTTTCAGCGATACGTTCCAACTTATTACTTCTTCGTTGTACCACAATGTCTCTATAGCTACTTTCACTGTCCACCATGACTACAGCTATTTCATTTACTTGAGGTGCATTAAATCGTCTTTCGTGCTCACCAATTGGCCTTTTATCTGCTCGAATGATTATTTTATAACTATCTGAAACCATTTTTTCCATTGCTGTTTTAAATATCTTTATTAATTCATTATTTTTATGAAGAAAGCGCTGTAAATAAAGAATTATATCTCGATGTAATCCTGTAAAAGTTGAAAGCCTTTGGTCCAGTTCGTGTTCTTCATTTCCTACAAAATAAACTTGTAAAAATTTCGGAGTATCATTTGGGAAAGACAATAATGATCCAATTTTATGATATACTTGTCCCTGTATTTTAAACACTGGATTGAATCCTGGTTCTTCGATTACTGCAGTTGCTCCAAATGAAGTCATTTGAAAGCATGCATTGTAACGCCTAATATTTTTAAAAAATTCTTTAGAATTATGTGTTTCTCCTTTCATAAATTCTAGGAATTCCGGTGGCAGAGATTTCAAGTCTGGTAATTTAATTTTACCATTCGAACAGCATGTACTCGGTGTTTCTCCTTTGAATTTTTTAGCTTTACAAAATTTACAAACTACATTCATTTTACCGATTACTACACTTGGATGTTGATTATAATTTCTAGTGGGATTATAATAAAACGCTTCATATTCAAGACTATATCCTCCCCGACGTTTTTCACGAATAGCATTTACGGTTGTTCCTGACGCTTGAGCTTCCATTTGATCATTTAGTCGAAGGTTACGCATTTTTATTGTATTTTGTATTCTTCTAGCATCTGTCTGTTCATTTGTTTCTCTTTTTCTTTGTAATCTTTTTCTGATTTTATCTGTCTCTCTAGAATCATTAAACTGCTCTTCAGTCTGGTTATTTCGCCTGAGATAATAATTTTCCCGAAGTAATGATAGACGCTGTTCTCTTTCTTCCGTGGTTTCATTTCTTCGCGACATCTTTTGCCTCTTCGATACAATTCGAGAACGCGAGAATACGCTCTTACGTTTTGGCATCGTTAGTGATATTTTTCACACTGCACTAAAAAAGAACACTAAACTTAATAAGGTTTAATTCTTCACTGTAAAAATTATTACTCACTGTTATTTACAATCACACTACTTATAAGTTTTCTTTTGTTACGCAATTCTTGTAAAAAATCGACTAAAGCACGGGCTTGACTTTTCGTCTTATATAGTCGCGAAAATTATCCCCACTAATTACTAAATTTTCTGGATTGTTCTACAAATTTCAACTTTTGAATTTTTTAGAAAATTTGAAAAGTATCGAGAATGATCCAGAATAATTTCGACCAATTAAAATATTGACATACATTTTAGAGATTTCCAGAAATTTCTAAAATATTTTTGATCGTCTACAACATTAGTATATACTTTAGAGCTTTTTTGATCATTTTAGAATGTTCTAGATCATTCTAGAACTTTCTTGATCAATTTAGAATTTTCTAGAACATTCTTAGTTGGCTCAAATTTTAAGACTTTCTAGATCATTCCAGAAATTTCTAGAACGATCCAGATCATTTCCGACCAATGATAATCACACATTTTTAGAGTTCACATCTTTCAACCCCTGTATCTGCAACACCCTTAGAGGTATCGACTTGCAACCACCATAAAGCACGATGGGAGCCTTGTACCTATTGCTACATACAAACACTATTCGTCTACGATATGTAGTTTTAGCTGCAAAGTGAAATATAGGGACACACACCTCAATTTATATATATATATACAGATATATATATTTACTCACGTTTTGGTCAATTTTCGTGAATTTCCAATGCATAATTCAATTAAGTATTTGTTAACGTATTTTTACTCGGAACGTGCCTTTTAGTACTTTTAACAATATTTTTAATGAGGAAGCCTGCTTAGCAGCTCCAAAACATACTAATATCATTTACTGAAATCATAACTCGGATAAACAGATAGACCAGACAGACGGACAGGCAGACTGGCAAAGGAAAGTCAAACACATGCTAACTCTGTTGGGAAGAGTTGAAGTAATAAAAAAATATCCTATTAATTATTTATCATATCATTTTATTCATACATTAAGTTAGTGATTAATACAATTTTTCTCATAAAGTAAGCCTTTTATTATTATGTGAAATTAAAAAGTATGTGTAACAAATGTGTAACGTACAACGTACAATGTGTCACAAATTCATACGATCTAGTTTCAAGATAAAAGTAAACTTATCAGAGTCCAATATTTCTATAGAAATATTGAGAATAACATCATAAACATAAATTAATGCAATAATCCATAAACATCAATTAATGCGATAATCCATAAACATTTTCCTTGAAAGAAATTAGATGATGTCTGGTTTCGAATTGTGTATATTGAAAACGCTGCTTTTCTATACCGGAAAATATAGAATTCCTCTCACAAATCTCAAGTGAAAGGAATGGAATTTGACTAGATTTAATTTATTTTCGAAAATAAGCCGCCATTCCTATAAACGTTGACGCATTTATTCTGATAATACTGTTGATAACTCATTCATCAAAACTCAAAATAGCTTAACGAGTCCTTAAACTTTATTTAAATATTGCTAATGTAAAAACATTCTTTTTCTTTAGTTAATTCTAAAAATAGGAATAATGTGCGACTAAATATTTTCAATTATTAAAAACGATGAATTTGATGAACATATTTATGTGAAAAAAAAAATCCGATTTATATATTGTAAATAGTATATTCCTTTGAAATAATTACAAAATACTATATTATACCGATTATTATTACACTAATACCAATAAGCATTTGGACAATATCGATTTAGACGTTTTGTCAAATATCTAGTAAAATCTAGACACATTTTGGCATTCCGACTGAAGTATGCTGTGTCTAATGAGTAGGGCAAGTTTCCTAAAATTGGCTTGGCACTGTGCCCAATACCGTGTGTGTTATAATTAAAAAAGATGCTTTTGTGTTAAGGGGGGGGGGGGCAATTTTTTAAAGAATCTATCCTATCTGTGGCAGTCTCATAAAAATTTAGTCATATAATTAAAAGAATCCTCACAATCACATGCTACAGCCAAAACTCATTTCACTTTTACAGGGTGATCCAAAACACTTTGATTTTTGTTACTTTTTTACTGGTCTTCTTTTCTTCTGCAGGTTATTTCTGATAGTTGACGAAACGTCTAAATTCGAAATTGTCCAAATACTTATTGGTAGAGAGTGTGTTACAAAAGAGGAAATGAAATTTTTAATTACAAATAAGTTCCAAATTCTCCAAAATGATTTACAAAATTATTAACACAAAATTATTAATCTTTAAAATTTAGAAAAATTCTTATTCAATAAATATGTACATATATTTTAAATTCCTGTATGTTCCGTAACAATTGCACTCACAACCATAACACAAAAGGATGGGACAGTATACCTTATATACAGACATATTATATATATATATATATATATATACATTTATATAAAATTTTAGACACTAAATTTGGAAATAGAATCCTAAAATAATGAGTATAATAGTGTCCATCTTTACTTACTGGAATGAAATTTAATAAAATGTTGTACTCGGAATGCATAAAAATTAAAAAGAATAACTTCTTAATTTAAATAAATAAATGTGCTGAACTACAGACAATTTTAAGCCAATAATGAAAGTGTTGTAATGACATTATTCAATGATAGTATATCACTGGTAAAACACATTTTATCAAAATTATCTTTATTTATATAAAAGGCAGTGTCTGTGTGTGTGTGTATGTGGACAGCGTAGCGCAGAGACGGTAGCTCGAACAGCCACGTCATTCAAAACCAAGGTGTCCCCCGAGAGGTTCTAATGCACCTCGGAGCCCTATTTTTAAATTTTTGATTAGTTTTCTGTTGATAAATTAAAAAGTGAAAATAATAACCTCATAATAGCTTTAAAATTAGCCATTTAAATTTTAGTTATAATTTAATTGTTGCCAAAAAAAGGGGGAGTTCATTTTTATTTCGACATAAAAATAAATACATTTAATTAAACGTGAACAATAAAAAATTACAAAAATTTAATTTATGCATCTCCCAAAAATTGATGTCATTATCACTTTAAATTTTTTATACATATTGCTAAAGTCATAATATAGTTTATGATGATGTTCTAGAAGGATTCATTATTTTTAACACTACAATTTTTTATTATATTTTTACTGCCAAGTTGTTGTCAAATAGACCAACTCCACATGACGTTACATTCGACGTTTCTTTACTACTCTAAATTTTATGAACCATAAATTTATTTTAATTTTATCAGTTTTATTTATAAATTCTCACGGGCAACTTTTTAAATTTTGGCTTTGAATTACACTGAACCTATATCGCCAAGCACTTTAATTTAGCAACAGTCATTTTAAGCCAAGTAGCGCATCAAAAATATAGATAAAATAAAATACTAGCAGACTTGTGCGGAATTTTTGCACTTTATTTCTTTTCTTATTTACTTTTAAAATTTGAAACTCGTCAATATTATACCAATTTCACCACCTAATTAAAATTTTAATTTTCCAGAGACCAAATTATTATTAGAACCAAGTTAATAGTGTGCAATAATGAAACCAAAATCATTCAAAGAAAGGTTTCAAAATAAAACTCATGGTCGACGATCCAGTTTTCGTACTTCGCAGCCAGTACAGTTTTAGTATAGAACCCTCATGACTCCTTTTAAATTTTTCTCGCTATATTGACGTTGGTATTTTTTTTATTTTTTTTGACATAATTGAAAAAAAAATAAAAAATGCTTCTTATTTTGATTATACTTTTTATGAATGCGTTTTTTAGTCAATTTATGATAATAATGCACATTCTGTATATAATTTTTAAGTATTGCTAGGTTTAAATGACGCAAAGGTTCTGAAGAAACAATTTTTAAAAATACATTTTTCCGTAAAATGGTCTCGTAAGACAAATGCCATTTTTTCTTATTAGATCATTAAGCTGAAACCGCGTGCTTAAATATTGCCCATTCATAAATATCATTTTTTTTATCCTTGTGTATTTTATAAATTACATCACTATCGCATCGTTTCGAGAAAATGCAATCGTAATGGGTCCACGTTAGAGAAATATATGGATTGCAGAAAAAATATTTTGGGGAACAGAAATAATAGTCACATAAATGATCTATTTTTAACTGAGTAGATAATTTTATGAAAAAAAAAAAAAAAAAAAAAATGGTTTTAGAAATCGCAAATTTATTTCAACAAGCACTATATTAAACCTAAACATTAAAAATATAAATGAATGAAAAAATATGAAAGATTCTTATAAATTAACGAAAAGGTGCAATCGATAAAAGTATAAGCTAAATAGGTGCATAAAAAGTTCCCCCTTTTTATACCAGAAAGAATACAAAAAATAAATAAATAAATAAAAATAAAATAAATCCATCGTTAATATGGCGACAAAAATTCAAAAGCCGCCATGGGAGAGATATAATAAAGTTGTGTACCATGAGTTTTATTACTTTCCGAACACTATAGTGAGGAAAGTATTGTAATCATGTCAAAAATCCGAATTCGAGATTTTGATGTTTCTATACGTTTTGAGGTCCCCTGAGTCCGTTTTCACTATTTTTACGATGATGTATGTATGTGTGTGTGTATGTGTGTATGTGTGTATGTATGTGTGTATGTCTGTGAGTGAACACGCTAGCGTCTAAACGCTTTGTTCGATTAACCTGAAAGTTTGCACGCATATTGTAAGTCACCATAGTACGAACCCTATAGATTTTGGTGAATCTAGCACTTATAGTTTTTTTACAGGGACACAAAGAAAAATTCTTTATCATTATGGCCTATGGGAGCAAAATCTGAAAAGTGCGATAGCATCTAAACGCCTTATTCAATTGAGCAAAAAATTTATACACATATTATAGGTCACAAATACTCAATCTGTATAGATTTTGGAGAATCTAGCACTTATAGTTTTTTTACAGGCACACAAAGAAAAATTCTCTATCATTATGCCTATGGGGCCAAATTTTTAAAAGTGTGATAGCGTCTAAACGCCTTATTAATCTGAGCAAAAAATTTTTACACATGTTATAGATCACAGTTGAACTAACTGTATAGATTTTGGTGAATCTAGCACTTACAGTTTTTTTACAGGGACACAAAGAAAAATGCTTTATGATTATGGCCTATGGGACTAAATTTTTAAAAGTACGATAGCATCTAAACGCCTTATTGAATTGAGCTGAAAATTTATATGAGTATTATAAATCACTGTTGCACTAACTATAAGCATTTTGGTGAATCTAGCATTTATAGGTTTTTACAGGGACACAACGAAAAATTCTTTATCATTATGATCTATGGGCTCAAAGTTCAGTAGCGTTAAATAAAACATCGTGCAATAGATGGAGAAAAATGCTCAAACACTCTATTATGGTTTTCTCGCTTTTGTTTGTTTAACAACTCCTCTTTCTTTACTTTATCTACAAAACTGTTAATTAAACCAGATTTTTTTTTTTTTTTTCAAATAATTGATTTACACCAAACGCAGGAAAATCTTGAAAAATTCTTGAAAAAATTGAATGTAAAGTTCATTCTGCACGCATAACTTTCCTCAAACTCAACGAATTTAAGCAGTTAATAGCTCAAAAGAAAGAGCTTGATCCACTGAGTGTTCTTAGACTTGTGTCAACAGCCTACGTTAATGAGAACTCTAGTTATAGAGGTTTGAGTGAAGGAAAATCTTGAAAAAATTGAATGTAAAGTTGATTGTGCACTCATAACTTTCCTCAAACTCGAGGAATTTAAGCAGTTAATAGCTCAAAAGAAAGAACTTGATCCACTGAGTGTTCTGAGAGTGAAACGATCAAGATCCATTCATTAGAAGAGGAGCTATGAGCATTCGAATTGCTTGAGTCAATGTCTCCCATAAGAAATGTGCAGGGAAGAATCGAGTTTGAGTATAACTTGAGTAAGGTGGAAGTTGAGTAAATTTCAATGATTAATGACATATCTGTGTCTAAATACCTTTCCTTTAAAAAAAAAATGAAGGAAATCGGCCGGATAGAACGGCCAGACGGACTGACTTTAGTTTTCATAATTTTTTTTAATATATAAGATACTCATTTTTAGGACTACTTTTAATAAACGGAACATTAAATGTATTTGTTTTGTAACAGAATGTCTTTCATCAGAAAATTATTTATTCAGATATTTCTAAATTAGTCCAACAAATTACAGATTGTGCAAAATGCTTTTAATTTCTTTCCATAGTTGTGATTTATTATTGTTATTATTTAAGAAATATAATATTATTAAAAAGATATTTAAAAGATAATAATATACCACGTATTTTTTTTCAGTTAAGATAATATAACGCGCAAATTTAGAACACTTCACACTTTTTAAAACATTTTAAGTGCATCATTTTCTCCAGTGGTACACCCTAATTAAAAATAAATTATTACCAATTTTATCTTTTTCTTATTATATAAAATATATAATGAGAATGCCTCTAGGAAATTCAAAAGATACACTTTCGAGACAAAAGAAGTTTATCATAATTCAAACAACACTTTCCATAAAAAACAAATTGCCAGAAATATCCCATTCTTAAATTAAAATTAATCTCTTTTCCTAATAACATGAAATTAAAATTCGAGAAACAATTTAACAAAAACATTACTTTCAAGAAAAAGAAGACGAATTTGAATTTAAATTTCTGCATTAAAAAATAAAATAAAAATAAACAGCAAGAATTATAATAATAAATATAATAAGTCTGTAAATATCTTATATTTTTTTCTTAAAAGAAATTAAATGAAATGCTATTTTTATACATTTTTAAGAAGAGGATATTTTCATCAGAAAATAAGGAATTCCTCTGACAGATAGAAAACAGGATGAATGCATTTAATTTATTTTCGGAAATAGGCTGGCATCCACAGGATTGTAGGATCATTTATTTTGCATTCTTGATAACTCATTCTGCTAAATTTCTATATAGCTTAATTAGTTTTCGAATTTTGTGCAAGTTCAATACAGTCATATGTAGGAAAAGAAATGAATATATATTTTTACTTTCCGAACACTATAGTGAGGAAAGTATTGTAATCATGTCAAAAATCCGAATTTGAGATTTTGATATTTCGAGGTCACCTGAGTCCGTTTCCACTATTTTTACGATGATGTACGTATGTATGTGTGTATGTATGTCTGTAGGTATGTGTGTGTGTATGTATGTCTGTGAGTGAACACGCTAGCGTCTAAACGCTTTTTTCGAATACGCTGAAAGTTGGTACGTATATTGTAAGTCACCATAGTACGAACCCTATAGATTTTGGTGAATCTAGCACTTATAGTTTTTTTTACAGGGACATCAGGAAAAATTCTTTATCATTATGATCTATGGGGCCAAATTTTTAAAATTGCGATAGCGTCTAAACGCCTTATTAATCTGAGCAAAAAATTTGTGCACATGTTATAGGTCACAGTTGCACCAACTGTATTGATTTTGGTCAATTTAGCACTTACATTTCTTTTACAGGGACACAAAGAAAAATTCTTTATCATTATGGCCTATGGGACCCAATTTTTAAAAGTTCGATAGCATCTAAACGCCTTATTCAATTGAGCTGAAAATTTATATGAATATTATAAATCACTGTTGCACTAACTATAAGCATTTTCGTGAATCTAACGTTTATAGATTTTTACAGGGACACAACGAAAAATTCTTTATCATTAGGATCTATGGGATCAAAGTTCAGTAGCGTTCAATAAAACATCGTGCAATATAGGTAGAAAAATACTCAAACACTTTATTATGGTTTTCTCTCTTTTGTTTATTTAACAACTCCTCTTTCTTTACTTTATCTACAAAACTGTTAATGACTCAATGTTCGGAAAGTCGAGTGGAGTCACTCCAGATTTTTTTTTCATTTAATGTCGTAAATAAAAATATAGCATACAGTTTATCGCGTTTAAATTATATGTATTTTATATTTCTAAACATGCTTATACCAGCATATAAGACTTTTACGCATTAATTAATTTATAAAATACAAAGGACATTCCATAAAAACTGAGAGTTATAAACAACACTATCTTACCTTTTCTTAACAACTCTCCTATACTTGTAGTCAATGGTTCAGTCCTGATAAAATTAAAAAAAAAACTTCAAACTTGAAAAATTACTTTGAGCAGCTCAAAACATAAAAATTGTATAAAATGGCCACCTTAGCATTTACCATGTGGTTTTTTGGATGTATACAAGTAGTACCATGCTGCCATATATGATTCTCAATTTAAACTAAAAGAGTTAAATATTAAGAGATTTAAATAGTGGTGGTCCACTGTGCCCCAGTCTCCTCTATATGCCCGAAATGTTATTGTGTTTTTGATTTGTTGCATTGTAAATTTTATTGGAATTGAACTCTACACATCTTTATAGTAACTGTTAACGCATGTTGACTTATTTCTGGCTTTGTGATTATTTTTTGATGTGTCATGAATTATGCATTTCTTTTAAACTTTTTAGTTCCCCATCATACTATAGGTATGGGAAACTTAGGTAATCGTGAAGAATTTCGACCTCGGTTTTTTGACATTTTTATACGTTTTCAGGTGTGAGGAATCCGAAAATGACAAAATTTGTATGGTGTCTGTCTGTAGGGTGTCTGTCCGTTAGTGTGTCAGTCCGTTAGTGTGTTAGTCCGTTAGTTTGTTAGTCTGTTAACACGATATCTCACGAACAAATGATCGCAGAGAGGTCAGATTAGTTTTAAAATATTACTTTCGATACTGGCAAGAACCCTATTCATTTGCAACATTCGAATTAAAAAACTTCGTAAGTTATGAGAAATTTACGATTTTCTTAACATGGGAGAATAGGACAAAATTTCACTTAAACGTGCATTAAATGAAAACGTTTTACTGTAAAAATGTCGGACCAGTTTTAAAATATCAGTTTTGATGCCGAAATGAACATCAGTAACTATAAATATGCTACTTTGAAAATTTTGCAAGTTATTGGAAATTTACGAATTTCTTAACATGGCAGTATAGGGAAAAATTTCACATAAACGTCAATTTTGAGAGATATTTTCATCGTAAAGATGTCAGACTACCTTTGAAATATTATTTAGATCACTGGCATGAATATTAATGACTATGAATTTTCCATTTTAAAAATTTCGTAAGTTATTGGAAAATTACGAATTTCTTAACATGGCTGAATAGAGCAAAATTTCACATAAACGTCAATCTTGAGGGATATTTTCATCGTAAAGATGTCAAACCACTTTTTAAATATTACTTTGGATACTGGCATGAATATCAAAGACTATGATTTTTCCAATTTTAAAAAATTCGTAAGTTATTTGGAATTTACGATTTACTTAAATGGCAGAATAAGGCCAAATTGAGCATAAACTTCCATTTTGAGGATCATAAATACATTAGACAACTTCAAAATTACATTTATGATATTTGTTTGAACATGATTGAATTCAAATATTCTAATAGGAAAATTTCGTAAATTATTCGTAATTTACGGTTTTATCAACATAGCGAAATTGTAAAATTTTCGTATAAATATGAATTTTGAGGATTATTGCATTGGTAATAGTAGCATGAAAACTAAACAACAGAATTGACCCTGATAAAATAAATTAATAGATTAGAATAAGATAAATATATCGAAGTGAACGGTGGATAGCCTATTAGGCGGGGATTTCATTCTGTCACTGTATCAAGCTTTGGTCAAATTCATTTCTTTTAACATGCTTACAATATGTCTCCCACTAGAAACGTATGAGAACATAAATATGATGGGGAACTGAGCAGAGTCCACCTGTGCCAACTAGTTTGATTGCATATAGTAGAGGAATTCGTAATGAATTTTAGAAAAAACTTTACACATAAATCTTCAACTGATGCTTCGGCAATAAATTAATGTATATTTGTTATATATATATATTTAGTGGACTTTAATTTAATACAGTGTTGTGATGAAATAATACTGCTGAAATAACGTTGTTAATATTTTGAATTGATTAAGGGGACTGTGAACGCTATTAATCTTTGAAACAACTGTCTTAGAATTATGAAAATTTGCCTGTATATGCATTGAAATTATCTATATATATAAAAATGAATGTTTGTCTGTATGTTATTTATAAAATCGTAAACGGCTTGACCGATTTCGATCATTCTTTTTTACTTTCTTCTATATGTAATATAGAGAAAGTATTGGATTCGCGAAAATTTTCGACCTCCGTTTTTTGACGGATCTACACGTTTTGGGATGTCCTGAACACGAATTGATAGTTTTTAGAAAATGTCTGTCTGTGTGTCTGTCTGTCTGTCTGTCTGTGTGTCTGTCTGTCTGTATCATTTTTTGTGGACGCTGTATCTCACGAACATATGAATGAAATTTAACCAAACTTGGTATTTAGTTGCACCTTGACATGAACTGGTGCCCATTAGATTTGGGGATCAATAGCTCAACAGGTGGCGCTGTGATCGCATTTTATGCAAATTTTTAACATGGCAGCATAGGACAAAATTCCGTATAAATGGGCATAATGAGAGTTATTTTAAACTTGTGATTGTAAAATGAATTTGAATTATTGATGATAGTAGTAGTTAACTAGGAAAAAAAAATTGTTCATGGGGGGGCATCGGTTCCCCCCCCCTGGGGGGGATGTACCCCCCGGCGGGGTTAAATTTTGAAGATGGGTATCATTCGAAAGATCTCGTCAATACCTTTAAAACGAATGGTTGAACCATAAATCTGTGATAATTTAAAACAAAGTTATCGATTTTTTTTACTTTTAACAAAAAAAAAACTTAGAAAAATAATCGTATTTTTTTTTTTTTTTTTTTTTTTTTTTTTAACGAAATTTTACCAAACTTGGTATTTAGTTGGTCCCCGACATAAACTGTTGCTGATTATATTTGGGGATCAATAGCTCAACAGGTGGCGCTGTGATAGCATTTTATCTAAATTTTTAACATGGCAGCATAGGACAAAAATTCGTATAAATGTGCATAATAAGAGTTATTTTACACTTGTGTTTGTAAAATTAATATGAATTATTGATAATAGTAGTACGTAACTAGGAAAAAAATTTTGTGCATGGGGGGGCATCGCTTCCCCCCCTGGGGGGGAAGTACCCCCCCGGGGGGGGTAAATTTTGAAGATGGGTATCATTCGAAAGGTCTCGTCAATACCTTTAAAACGAATGGTTGAACTATAAATCTGTGATAATTTAAAACAAAGTTATCGATTTTTTTTACTTTTAACCAAAAAAAAAAAAAAAAAAAAACCTTAGAAAAAAAATTCTATTTTTTTTTTTTTTTTTTTTTTTAAATATTGTTAGTGATTGAATATGTATTAATTTTCACAAAAAAAAAAAAATCTTTTTTTTTTTTTAAATATTGTTACTGATTGAATATGTATAGGAAAATATAGAAGAAAGTCTTGTGGTGGCCACAACATACTAGTTTGTTTTTTTCCTTATAGGTCAGGGATGGTTTAGGAAAAAAAAATTGAAAAAATCTTTAAAATTAATTAAATATGAAAATAATAAACTTTTTGACTTATATTGACTTAATATAAGCCATTTAAATTTTTAATTGTTGCCAAAAAAAGTTTACGAGATGTATTTATTTATCGTTTTCAGCATAAAATGAAATATGCTATCACGCGAAAAGTAAGAAATTACTAAATGTTAAATTGGTCGATGAGAAAATGACACATTATAATTTTAAAATAAAATAGTAATATTACAAATCTAACATATTTCTTCTGAATTTTATTTCACAGCATTTTTTTTATATACCTCAACTTCAGATTTTTTCTTAGTATGGAGGTACACGCATGGCATAAAAGTTAATTCAGCATTGTGGTAAAGGTATTTTCTTATTGATAATTCTTGACAATTTTTTATAATTTTGATGCTGAAGTAGATCGGACATTTTTCGCCAAGGAAAAGATAGAAAGAAATACGCAAGCGAAGTGATGACGTCACTGGCCGTTCGTGGATGCAAGAAAAATATTTCCTATATTAAACGCCCATTGGATTTTTTGTAAAAAATTATTAAAAATCGAGGAAAAATATTTCCCGATTTTAATCCACATATTTAGGTATAGATATGTATTAGTTATCATGCCCATGCATAAGATTAAGTTATTTTTGTTGTAAAATTGACAAAATTTGAATTTTTAATTTCAAAACTCTAGAAAAAAAAATGACAAACTTCCATATTCGATTGAAAACACAAACATTTAATTTCAAAGGATGATATTAACACAATAAATATCCAACTAATATACTGATTAAAAGGGAAAAGATAAATATTCTATCATAATTTGAAGTCAAATTTGTTTTCAAATGTCTAAATAAAGTATCTGATATAAGATACTAATATGTTGTAGCGGAATAGATTTGATATCGGTCATCCTTGGTAGAAAAATAAAATATCGCCAAATTATTTGGCGAACATAATTTAATTCCTTTCAAAAATCATGGTTATTTTAACAACTTATTTTAAGACAGTAATGAATAATATGAAACAATATTTCGTACAATGCATATTACGAAAATATACATCTGGCATGTATATTTTCGTATTATGTTTTTGATCATCAAATACAATAAGTGCCAAGAACGACAAGTTTTGAAATTTAAAATTAAAATTTTGTCAATTTGACAGCAAAATAACTCAATCTAACACATGCACATGATAACTAATACATATGTGTACCCAAATATGGGGATTAAAATCGGGAAATAATTTTCTTCGATTTTTAATTATTTTTTACAAAAAATCCAATGGGCGATTGACATAGGAAATCATTTTCTTGCATCCACGGACGGTCAGTGATGTCACACTTCGCTTGCGTATAGGAACAATAATCGCATAAATTATATTTTGGTCTAAAACGGCAACAAAAATTTAAAAGTCGCCAAGGGCATTAAGGCTGTACCATGATCAAGTTTACATACTAATTTATTTATTTTTCTATATACCAACTACTATTAACTAAGCATGAAGTATATATAACCACAAAATAATAATTGTCTCATGCGATAGAAGTTGCCGATCATAGCATATTGTATTATTATATGTGGCTTGAAATTGCTGTCATTCTATGGTTGATTGATTAAATCAAATAAATATAGGAAATAACTTGAGAGCAAATATTATGTACATCACATATAATGTTGTTCATATGTAACTGGGATTCAGATATAAAAGAGTTACTTCAAATTTTTCGATACTGTCCGTATCGAAACTGTTATGTATGATAAGCAACCAAATGGAAGCCCACGGGTAAGCCATTGTCGCAGGCAATAGGGACAGGCACCGGAGATTGCAAGGACGAACAAGGCGCTGCCTAAGGCAGTGGGAACCCAAAGCAAGCTTTTGACCGATTTCAGTTTTTTTTTTTTTTTTTTTTTTTTCATAAAGCATATAGAAAAGAGTTTGCCTGCGAAGCGGGCAAAGCCGTCCAAAATTGTTTAAGAACTAAAATATTATTCAACAATTCGCCGGGAAATGAAAAAAAAAAAAAAAAAAAAACATTTATTTGTAAAAAAATTAAAAATTTGAAACTCATAAATATTATATGAATTTCACCACGTTGTTAAAATTTTAATTAACCAGTCACCAAATTATTATTAGAACCAGATTAATATTGTGCTATAGTGAACTAAAATCATACAAAGAAAGGTTTCGAAATAAAATTCATAATTGACGACCCAGTTTTTATACTTCCACAACGCAGTACTGTTTTAGTACAGAATCCCTATGAACGAATTTTAAATTTTTATCGCCATGTTGGCGATAACTTTTTATTTATTTATTTTGGCATTTTATTTTGGCTTTCAATGAGTTACAAATTTTTTTGAGTGTACTTTATCAGACTTTTGCACAGCACCACAATGATAAGGTTTCATTTCATTACATATTATGATCAAACCGTCAGTTCCCACACATACACATCAAAATTTCCACGTGAACGAAGTCACGGGTAACAGCTAGTAATCTATATATATAAAAATGAATGTTTGTCTGTATGTTATTTATAAAATCGTAAACGGCTTGACCGATTTCGATCATTCTTTTTTTTGTTTTTTTCCTTATAGGTCAGGGATGGTTTAGGAAA
Organism: Salticus scenicus; assembly: GCA_963930645.1. Classification (NCBI taxonomy): domain Eukaryota; kingdom Metazoa; phylum Arthropoda; class Arachnida; order Araneae; family Salticidae; genus Salticus; species Salticus scenicus. The sequence continues at coordinate 290,332,270 of OZ005656.1, read as the reverse complement.
AAAAAAATTTAAAAAATCTTTAAAATTAATTAAAATATGAAAATAATAAACTTATTGACTTATATTGACTTAATATAAGCCATTTAAATTTTTAATTGTTGCAAAAAAAAGTTTACGAGATGTATTTATTTATTGTTTTCAGCATAAAATGAAATATGCTTTCACGCGAAAAATAAGAAATTACTAAATGTTAAATTGGTCGATGAGAAAATGACACTTTATAATTTTAAAATAAAATAGTAATATTACAAATCTAACATATTTCTTCTGAATTTTATTTCACAGCATTTTTTTATATACCTCAACTTCAGATTTTTTTTTTTTTTGGTGCTAGAGGCCTGTTTCAGTCGGTACAGTTGTCGAATTTTTATAATACACTCTTAATTAGTGCTAGAGGCCTATTTCAGTCGGTTTATTGAATGGGGATTTATTGAATGAAGGCCCCCCCAAGGCACAACTTTGACATGAGTCCCCCCCCAGGCCCAACTTCGACATGAGTCCCCCCCAAGGTACAACTTTGACATGAGTCCCCCCACCCCAGGCCCAGCGTTGTCGAATTTTTATACGTCACTCTTAATAGTGCTAAGGGCCTATTTCAGTCGGTTTATTGAATGGGGATTTATTGAATGAAGTCCCCCAAGGCACAACTTTGACATGAGTCCCTCCCCAGGCCCAACTTTGACATGAGTCCCCCCAAGGTACAACTTTGACATGAGTCGCCCCAAGGCCCAGCGTTGTCGAATTTTTATACGCCACTCTTAATAGTGCTAAGGGCCTATTTCAGTCGGTTTATTGAATGGGTATTTATTGAATGAAGTCCCCCCAAGGCCCAACTTTGACATGAGTCCCCCCCCCCAGGCCCAGCGTTGTCGAATTTTTATACGTCACTCTTAATAGTGCTAAGGGCCTATTTCAGTCGGTTTATTGAATGGGAATTTATTGAATGAAGTCCCCCCCAAGGCACAACTTTGACATGAGTCCCCCCCAGGCCCAACTTTGACATGAGTCCCCCCCAAGGTACAACTTTGACATGAGTCCCCCCCCCCCAGGCCCAGCGTTGTCGAATTTTTATACGTCACTCTTAATAGTGCTAAGGGCCTATTTCAGTCGGTTTATTGAATGGGGATTTATTGAATGAAGTCCCCCCAAGGCACAACTTTGACATGAGTCCCCCCCCAGTCCCAGCGTTGTCGAATTTTTATACGTCACTCTTAATAGTGCTAAGGACCTATTTCAGTCGGTTTATTGAATGGGGATTTATTGAATGAAGTCCCCCCAAGGCACAACTTTGACATGAGTCCCCCCCAGGCCCAACTTTGACATGAGTCCCCCCAAGGTACAACTTTGACATGAGTCCCCCCTCAGGCCCAGCGCTGTCGAATTTTTATACGTCACTCTTAATAGTGCTAAGGGCCTATTTCAGTCGGTTTATTGAATGGGGATTTATTGAATGAAGTCCCCCAAGGCACAACTTTGACATGAGTCCCCCCCCAAGGTAACCTTTGACATGAGTCCCCCCCCAGGCCCAGCGTTGTCGAATTTTTATACGTCACTCTTAATAGTGCTAAGGGCCTAATTCAGTCGGTTTATTGAATGGGGATTTATTGAATGAAGTCCTCCCAAGGCCCAACTTTGACATGAGTCCCCCCCCAGGCCCAGCGTTGTCGAATTTTTATACGTCACTCTTAATAAAGCTATGGGCCTATTTCAGTCGGTTTATTGAATGGGGATTTATTGAATGAAGTCCCCCCAAGGTACAACTTTGACATGAGTCCCCCCCCCCAGGCCCAGCGTTGTCGAATTTTTATACGTCACTCTTAATAGTGCTAAGGGCCTATTTCAGTCGGTTTATTGAATGGAGATTTATTGAATGAAGTCCCCCCAAGGCACAACTTTGACATGAGTCCCCCCCAGGCCCAACTTTGACATAAGTCCCCCCCAAGGTACAACTTTGACATGAGTCCCCCCAAGGCCCAACTTTGACATGAGTCCCCCCCCAGGCCCAACTTTGACATGAGTCCCCTCAAGGCCCAACTTTGACATGAGTCCCCCCCAGGCCCAACTTTGACATGAGTCCCCCCCAAGGTACCCCTATTTCAGTCGGTACAGTGTTGTCGAATTTTTATAATACACTCTTATTAGTGCTAAGGGCCTATTTTAGTCGGTTTATTGAATGAAGTCCCCCCCAAGGCACAACTTTGACATGATTCCCCCCCCAGGCCCAACTTTGACATAAGTCCCCCCCAAGGTACAACTTTGACATGAGTCCCCCCAAGGCCCAACTTTGACATGAGTCCCCCCCCAGGCCCAACTTTGACATGAGTCCCCTCAAGGCCCAACTTTGACATGAGTCTCCCCCAGGCCCAACTTTGACATGAGTCCCCCCAAGGCCCAACTTTGACATGAGTCCCCCCCAAGGTACAACTTTGACATGAGTCCCCCCACAAGGCACAACTTTGACATGAGTCCCCCCCCAGGCCCAACTTTGACATGAGTCCCCCCCCAGGCCCAACTTTGACATGAGTCCCCTCCAAGGTACAACTTTGACATGAGTCCCCTCCAAGGTACAACTTTGACATGAGTCCCCCCCCCAAGGCACACCTCCCCCTCATTGGGAAAAAGAGAAAAAACGTTGTTTTGCGGGTATAAGACAGTTTGGACTTCCAACGTTATTTGTTACAATATCTGCAGCTGAAACACATTGGTTTGATTTAATGAAAACTTTATCATGGAATTTAGATCGTCACGAATTAACTAAAGAAGAATTTGTCGATATTAACAAGTTTAGCAGTAGGCCTCTGGCACTAAATTAAAATCTGTCAATGTCAGATTTTCATGTTTTAAATAATGAAATGATGTCGTGTCTGTATATATATATATATATTTTTTTTTTTTTTTTTTGTAGTATGGCGAATGAAACACGCTTGGCATAAACGCTAATTCAGCAATATATTAACGGTATTTTCTTATTGATAATTCTTGACAATCTGTATATATATATAAATTACGTGTCACGATGTTTGTCCGGGGTAAACTCCTAAACTAAGGAACCGATTTTAATGAAATTTTGCACACTGTGTGCAGTTTGGTCCAACTTGAGAGATAGGATAGTTTTTATCTCAATTTATTGTCAAAATATTGTTTTATTGCAATTATTTGTTAATTATAGACTTTTATTAAAGTTGCTCCAAAATATCTGTGAGTTCCATTAATTTAATTGTTGCCAAAAAAAAAAAAAAAAAAAAAAAAAAAAATACGAGCTCATTTTTTTTCGACATAAAAATAAATACATTTAATCAAACGTGAACGTTAAAAAATTATAAAAAGTTAAATTATGCATCTCACGAAAATTGACGTCCTAATCAATTTAAAGATTTTATACACATTGATAAAGTGCTAATGTAGTTCTATCATAGATATAGAGCATTTCCTCGTGACGTCTGGTGGTTGGCAAAAAAGCGCGCTCGACTTTCCCGCGCCCCGCCCACCATTGATGATCCGCCATCGCTATGCTTTTCCCAAGCCTTTTTGCCAACCACTCATAAAAGTTGAGATGTTTGTTTACAAACAAGGAACTGCCCTATAGTAATATATATAGATCTCTCATCCCCATGTTATCGTACAAAGATTTTTGATGCCGAAAAAAAAATAAATAAAAGCTTTAGAAACAGCCATTAAGTGGTATTTGAAAAAAAAAAAAAAAAAAAAAAAAAAAGAAAAAAAAGAAAGAAATATGAATTTGAAACTGTATCTGGAGTCTTCCATTCCCCTTTAGCAAATAAATTATTCATAAATTTTATTTGCTAAAATATTAGTATGTATTCCCGTGTGTATTCACTCGGGGATAGACGGCCATATTTTGGTAAAAACGTCGTCTTTTCCCAAATGAAAAGGAATAACTTTTTTCTCCCCAATGATCACTCTATTCTATATATGCTATACTATATCTATGAGTTCTATACGCAAGCGAAGTGTGACTCACTGACCGTCTGTGCAGCCAAGAAAAAGATTTGCTATGTTAATTGCCCACTGGATTTTTTGTAAGAAATTATTAAAAATCGAGGAAATTTATTTCCCGATTTTAATCCTTATATTTGGGTATAGATATGTATTAGTTATTGCGGGTGTTAGATTGAATTATTTTGCTGTCAAATTGACAAAATTTTAATTTTAAATTTCAAAACTCTGTCGCTCTTGGCTTTTATTATTATTATTATTATTATTTGGCGATCAAAAGCGTAACACGAAAATATACATGCCAGATGTATGCATTGTACGAAATGTAATATGTATTATTCATTGTACGTATGTATGACATGTAATATGTATTGTACGAAATATTGTTTCATATTATTCATTACTCTTTTAATATAAGTTGTTAAAATAACCATGATTTTTGAAAGGAATTAAATATTTTCGCCAGATAATTTGGCGATATTCTTTTTTTTTCGTCAAGGATGACAGAAATGAAATCTATTCCGCTGCAAAATATTAGTATCTTACATCAGATATTTTATTTAGACATTTGAAAACAAATTTGACTTCAAACTATGATAGAATATTTATCATTTTCCTTATAATTAGTATATTATTAGTATATTAAAATTTAAAAGCATGGTATATAAAAAGTTTTTTTTTTTTTTGTTTTTAATCTTATAATTATTCTTATCTTAATCCTCAATGTTTCCCATCTTTATTAACTTGAATTTACTATTAAAATTTTAACATACTCAAAAACTTCTCATCACTTCGTTAAAACACACTAAACTTTTCCAAAATCTTTTTCTATTTAAAATGATACATGTATTTACTTGAAATGTCCAATATTTCCTTAGACTTCCAATTTTAAAGTTTTAAAATATTTATCAAATTTACTTATTTTTCTGGTTTAGCCTTATTGTTTTCCTTTTTATAACTACAGCTGTTGCCCTCTTTAAAATATTTAAAATGATGAGGTCATTTTATAGTAAAATTATCCATTATAGGATATATTATATTTCACTCCCCCATAAAAATTGATTTTAAAATCGTCTGTTTCTTTTATACTTTTATTTTAATAGAATTTTAATAGAATTTAATTTATACATTAGTCATTTTAGCAATTTTATCCAAAGTAGCATTAGAAATAATATATATCCCTTCTCCATTAAAATTTATAGGACCCTACAATAAAATTAATTTGTGCTTAATATCAACACTACGAAACTTTTTATCAGTCGCTTCCAAATTTTGACCTAAGTTTCAAATCTCAACCCTGTGGGTTTTTACATCGGCTACAACGTTTTCGTCTTTGTTCGTAAATAATAATTTGACTGTACTAAATAGTTTACAGCCGTATAATTCAACGTATAACTTAGTCACAGCAACGCGTGGCCGGGTCTGCTAGTTTTTTATAATTTTGATGCTGAAGTAGATCGGACATTTTTCGCCAAGGAAAAGATAGAAAGAAATACGCAAGCGAAGTGATGACGTCACTGGCCGTTCGTGGATGCAAGAAAAATATTTCCTATGTTAAACGCCCATTGGATTTTTTGTAAAAAATTATTAAAAATCAAGGAAAAATAGTTCCCGATTTTAATCCCCGTATTTAGGTATAGATATGTATTAGTTATCATGTCCATGCATTAGATTAAGTTATTTTTGTAGTAAAATTGACAAAATTTGAATTTTTAATTTCAAAACTCTAGAAAAAAAAAAAAATGCCAAACTTCCATATTCGATTGAAAACACAAACATTTCATTTCAAAGGATGATATTTACACAATATCCAACTAATATACTGATTGAAAGGGAGATGATAAATATTCTATCATAATTTGAAGTCAAATTTGTTTTCAAATGTCTAAATAAAGTATCTAATATAAGATACTAATATGTTGTAGCGGAATAGATTTGATATCGGTCATCCTTGGTAGAAAAATAAAATATCGCCAAATTATTTGGCGAACATAATTTAACTCCTTTCAAAAATCATGGTTATTTTAACAACATATTTTAAGACAGTAATGAATAAGGTACAACTATAGTATTTCCCCTCAGCTGAATTTGGCGATTTTTCTTTGGCGCCGATTTGAACGATAACGATGTCGTTCTGGATTGTTTGCGATATAATATGGCAGCCTGCATGCTATTTATTTTGGATTTATGATTTTATGATTTATGATTTATAATTTAGCTTACGATTTTATCATTTATGCTATATGATTTATGATTTTTAGATTTATGATTTAGCCATAATCGCCGACGAAAAATCGCCAAATCTAGCTGAGGGGAAATACTATAGTTGTTCCATGAATAATATGAAACAATATTTCGTACAATGCATATTACGAAAATATACATCTTGCATGTATATTTTCGTATTACGTTTTTGATCACCAAATACAATAAGCGCCAAGAACGACAGTGTTTTGAAATTTAAAATTAAAATTTTGTCAATTTGACAGCAAAATAACTCAATCTAACACATGCACATGATGACTAAAACATATATGTACCCAAATATGGGAATTAAACTCGGGAAATAATTTTCTTCGATTTTTAATCATTTTTTACAAAACATCCAATGGGCGATTAACATAGGAAATCATTTCTTGCATCCACGGACGGTCAGTGACGTCACACTTCGCTTGCGTAGGAACAATAATCGCATAAATTATATTTTGGTCTAACACGGCAACAAAAATTTAAAAGTCGCCAAGGGCATTAAGGCTGTACCATGATCAAGTTTACATATTTATTTATTTTTCTATATACCAACTACTATTAACTAAGCATGAAATATATATAACCACAAAATAATAATAATTGTCTCATGCGATAGAAGTAGCCGATCATACCATATTGTAATATTATATTTGGCTTGAAATTGCTGTCATTCTATGGTTGATCGATTAAATCAAATAAATATCGAGAATAACTTGAAAGCAAATATTATGTACATCACGTATAATGTTGCTCATATATAACTAGGATTCAAATATAAAGGGCTACTTCAAAATTTTCGATACTGTCCGTATCGAAATTGTCATATATGATAAGCACCTAAATGGAAGCCCACGGGTAAGTCATTGTCGCAGGTAATAGGGACAGGTATCGCAGGATGCGAGGACGAACAAGGCGCTGCCGAAGGTAGCGGGAACCCAAAGCGAACTTTTGAGCGATTTCAGTATTATTGTTTTCTCTTTTTTTCATAAAACTATATAGAAATGAATTTCCTTTAAATATGGTGACCAGCGAAGCGGGAAAGCCTGCTAGTTAATATATATATTTGAGCTAATGACTCTGTAACGCTTTAAGAGGGCGCTAGCATGCACACATGATTAAATATACTTGATGTATGAAGTGAAACTGCAAGTGATAACATTACCTACAATAATGGAAGTATCGTATTCGGACTGGTGTGAGACAGCCAAACGAATTCCATTACCCGTTACAAAACAGTAGAGGTTATCCCCATATTGTATATGTTCATAAATCTTTCAATGTTCCGTAATAATCCATTTCCATAAACCATAAATGATGAAATTTTGTTCTTTTGCATTTTATTTATTCACTTCACAAAACATATAGGACACGGATCCACAATAAAAACATAAATAAACATTTAATTAACGCTATATTTTTAAACGGTCAAACATGACTGAATCCTTTCTGATCACATTCTTAACTAGTCAGTAATCGTACATCGGAGCGTCGAAAAATGACGACTAGTCGCGCCACCTGAGAGGATGCAAAAAGACAATTCAATTTGCAACATCCTCCCGCCCCGAAAGGTAAGTTAAGTTCAATACAAAAATTTGAACAAATCCAAATCAAATACAATTCAAAAAATTACAACCAATAAAAAAAAATAGTACATAATAATAAATTTCACAACCACATAATACTGAAAATAGAAATTATATCAAATACAAAAATCAATGTTACCTGGATACAATTGAAAAATGAAAACAATATTAATATTACCTTACAGGTGAACAGTTGGTTTAATTAAGGTAAGTCCCCTTGGACTTCCAAGTTACAAAGAAGTTGAATGGGTCTCTTTAACATTCCTGATGAAGTTTTTAAGGTTACAGATCTTACCTTATTGTCACGTCCTACATGTGTCTCGATTATTTTTCCTAACCTCCAAATTTGTCTTGGGGCCTTGTCATCACCTATTAGGACTATATCACCTATATTAAAATTAGAAATTGGATTAACAGGTTTTACAACATTAGCATTTCTCAACTGCAAAATATATTCAAATTTCCAGCGCTTCCAGAATTCGTTAAGAAGTCTCTCACGATACAAGTATCGTTTAATTAAAAGTTTTTGAGAACTAGATTGACTTGCAATCACTAAACGGCCACTTTGTGGTGGCAATGCAGTTGACCTTTTTCCAATTAAGAAATGGGCTGGGGTGAGAGGGAATGGCTCTACAGGGTCATTGTATACATAAGTTAAAGGTCGAGAGTTAATAATAGATTCAATTTCTGCAAGTATAGTTTGCAGTTCTTCAAATGTTACCAATGCCCTACCAAGAATTTTCCTCAAAATGACCTTTGTCATACGAACCATTCGCTCCCAATAACCCCCCCACCATGAGGCTCTTTCTACTATATAATTTCATTTGATACCCTTATTACCAAAATAGTTCTGAATTTCAAAGTTCTTAATGTTCATATAAAGTTTCTTTAGTTCCTTTTCACTACTTTTAAAAGTCAGAGCGTTATCGGAATTCACAACCTTGCACATACCTCTTCTGGAGATGAAACGTCTGAATGCAAGTAAAAAATGTTCAGAACTGAGACTAGAGACTATTTCCAAGTGCACTGCTCGAGTGACTGCACAAGTGAATAATGCAATGTAAGATTTGTTGTTGTCTCTTGTGAATAAGGGTCCAGCAAAATCGATTCCGACTACTTCAAAGGGTTGAGCCTCACTAGTTCTTGCTATGGGTAGCGGAGCTGTTATTTGCTGTCCTTGTTTGGCCTTAAACCTTCTGCATAGAAAACATTTGTTCAAGCAGGATTTCACAGCTTGCCTGCCCTTAATGATCCAAAAACGTTCTCTTAATTGAGTGAGTGTGTCAGATATACCAGAATGACCTAAATTTTCGTGTTCCTTCATGATCAAAAGATTAGTAAATCGAGCCTTGTTCGGCAAAATAATTGGATGCTTAGATTCATCAGAAAAATTAGAGCCTTGAATTCTTCCCTTTAATACTATTAGACCTTCTGTTGTCAAAATGGGATTCAAATTATATAACTTAGAATCAGGAGAAACTGAATTTTTTGCCTTTAATGTAGTATATTCTTTGTTAAATTCACTTTGCTGCACAAATAGAAGCCAATAATTTTCTGCTGCAGATATTTCATTTGCTGTCAGCGCTCCTGAACGTTTTTCAGACCTAGATTTGATATTATTTAGAAATCTAAAAACATAGGCGGTTGTTCTCAAAACTCTATTCAAAGTACTGTAATTATCCAGATTTAATAATGGCATTGGAACTTCTACGTTAACCTGAAGTGTTGTAACTCCATGTCTTTCTTCAACCACGCTGTCCATGTCACAGGAAAATTCCATTAGAGAGTCATATGGTATACTTAATTCTGACAACCAAGCTGGTCCTTGACTCCATACTTTATCATTCATTAAGGAATTTGCTTTCACACCTCTCGTCAATTTATCCGCCGGATTGACCTTGCCTTTGCAAAAGTGCCATTTTTCAGGATTAGTTTTTTCCTTGATTTCAATCACTCGGTTTTTCACAAATTGCTTATAATCGTTAACTGAACCTTTTATCCAATGAAGGCAAATCTGAGAGTCAGTCCAATAAAAAATATTTCTGGGGTCGAGCATAGGAAAAACAGATTTAAGATATGATCCTAATCTTGCTGAGACTAAAGTGCCCAGTAATTCAAGTCTCGGTAATGTAATCTTCTTCAAAGGGGCTAGTCGAGACTTAGAAATTATAAAACTTGTTTTGCATTCTTCAGAATTCGTAAATCGAAAATAAGCTACTGAACCATAGCATTTTGGGCTAGCATCGGAAAATATGTGTACCTCTACTGAGTTCCAGCAGAATTCATTAAAATACAGCCTAGGAATTCCAGTGAACTTCAAATTTTTAGCTTCATTTAGCCATTCTAAAAACAACATTTCAGTTTCATGTGGAACAGGTTCGTCCCACTGGTTACCATTTTCCCATACTGATTGTAATATAATTTTTATGCGAATCAAAAATGGATTCATGATCCCCAATGGATCAAATAACATTCCGCAAACAGCCAAAATATATCGCTTTGTTATAATTCTGTCCTCCGGTAATTTGTTAAATTGTGAAGTGTCAATCAGTAATTCGTCATTCGTATTGTCCCAAATAATTCCTAATATTTTTAGTTCAACATTGGATTCCTCCGGATCTTCTCGACATTCGAAATTGTCTGTCTTCCACAACTGATTAAGTTTAGAAGAGTTGGAAATCCAAGCCCTGAGATTCATGCTAGCTTCATTTAAAATATACATCATTTCCTTAGATAATTGTAATGCCTTTTTCATATCCTCAGTTCCAGAGATGAGATCATCGACGTATAGAGATCTTAATATTTCTGTTGCTTCCGGGTAGTCATTCTCAAATTTTTTCAAATGAAGCCTGATTGTTGCCGATAATAGAAATGGGGAACATTTCACCCCAAAGGGAACTCTGCAGAATTGTAATGTCCTAATTCGTTTAGCAGCATCGGAATGGAGATCGGGCCCCTCCCCATCATTCCATAAAAATTTCAAAAAATTTCTATCCTCATCCGCGATTCCTACTTCTAGAAAAGCTCGTTGAATGTCTGCGCAAAACGATACAGGGTGTAACCTAAACTTCAAAATTATCCTGAGTAAATCTGGATTTAAATTAGGACCGCTCTCTAAACAATCGTTAAGAGATAATTCATCCCTGCCCTTACATGAACCGTCAAAAACTATCCTAACCTTAGAACTTTTCTTTTGTTCGCGTACTACTGCATGATGCGGCATGTAATAGCCTGTACCCGTATTTTCATTTAAATCCGACGCTACTTCCTCTATGATACCCAACTTTAAATGTTCCTCAATAATTTCCTTATATTTAAAATATAAGTCCGGATTCCTACCAAAAACAGTGTTCAAATGAGACAAGCGTCGTCTTGCTATCCCATAATTACTGTCCAATTCCTTAACATTATTTTTCCACAACAATCGCGTTTCATATCTTTTATTCCTATAAGTAGTGGTTTGCCTAAATAACTCTAAAATTTCATCATCTGATTTAGAATGTTCTTTGTCCGGATTAATTCCAATTGCCTCTAATTCCCATAAATTTTTAACCCTTTGATGGTCCAATTCCTCCTTAACAACATGTAAATGATTAACGCGCACTTTCTGACAATTCTTAAGTGCTTTAGGGTCCCTTTCCTTTCCTTGTATCACAAATCCAAATAAAGTATCTGTTGCCATTAATCGTTTAGAAATTCTCACGTTCCTTTCTCCGAGAATTTCCCCAATGTAATCCGATCCAATAAGTACATGAATTTTACTTAAATTACCCTTATCTGCCAATTCAATGCCCTTTTCTAGTGCGATATTACGCACCCATTGTGAAGGAATTTTAATTTCCCCAAATGTAATTGAATCAATAACCACAGCCCTTAATTTAATTTTCTTATTAGTTTCTCTTACATTATGTAATACTATTTCTACAATATCATAAGTTTTCCTTTCAGTATTTTCATTGCCAAAAGTATAAATTAAAAGGGTTTCCTTCCCGATTGGTTTTAATCCCAATAAATTGCACACTTCGCGCAATACAAATGTCCTAGAACTTCCATTGTCAATAAGACACCTCAATAAATGGCATTTGGCCTGAATATTAAATACACTTGCCGTTACAGTCTGCAACAACACCGAATCATTCGGCGTGTCCTCAAGCTCTTTATTCTTATTACAAACTAAATTTAAAGAACTTTCTGACTGTATTTGTTTTTTATCCTCAACTGAGCGGGATTCATTTCTTTCTGTATTACATATTAATGAGTTATGCCAGGGAGACGCGCAATACTTGCACTTATGATCTTTACGAGAACAAAATTTACTCAAATGGTTTGAAAAACATATAAAACATAATCCCTTGGCCATTAAAGCCTTTTTCTTATCATAAACATTTAAAAAACAATCATGATTCATATGTGCCGAGGAACAAAACAAACAGCCCTGAACTCCAGTATTTTGAGAAAACGAACTCGTATTTCTTTTGTTATTAAATTTAGGCCTACTATTATTATAAGAATACTTATTATGATAACCAGATAAATTTCTTTCCGCCTGAGTCGCTAAAACGGAAGCTAATGATTTAGGGGGATGATATTCGCTCCTTTTAGAATTTAAGTAAGGTTTATTGTGGCCTGTCATTTTATTCCGAAAATTATTTTCATTTGCGCTATTATTTCTGGGATTCGCTAAAATTATCGATGCTTCTCGTATTTCTAATTCTTTACGTATAAAATCAACTAATTTAGAAATATCAAACAATTCATCTGAATTACGCTGTCTATTATAACTTAAATTTAATTCTTCCGGTAGTTTTTGTAATATTACAGGGCATAACAGATTACTGTAAGTGCCTGTTGCTACATTTAATGATTGTAACGAACGAATTTGTACCTCAATCGCGTCGTACATTCTCCTTAATTCAGTAACATTCGCGCATGATTTCACCGGCTCTATTAATAGTAACTTATGCATGTGGGACGATATAATTACGTCACTTCGTCCAAAACGTTCCTTAAGTAATTGTATTGATGCATCGTAATTCGATTCTGTCAATGAAAACCCAGATACAGCGCTCAAGGCGACACCTCCTAAGAAAGATTTCAAATACGAAAATTTCTCAATTTTGCTTAAAGAATTATTATTATGTATCGCTACCTCGAAAGAGTTCCAGAAGTCCAACCATGAACTACAGTCACCAAGAAAATTTACAACTTGTAATTTCGGAAGTTTAACTGTACTTCTGGTTTCAGTTCTAACTGTTAGGTTCTCTGAACCAATCCCTGTTTGATCACTTGATCTAGCGATCTGAATAACACCAGGCAACGGCCTATCATTTAAATTATCCACTAGCCTTTCTAATTTTGTTTTTACATCGATCCCTTTTTCCCTGTATTCCTCGCAGCCTGCTACATCTTCAGCTATATCTTTGACTTTAATTTTTGTTTGTATTTCATAATCGATGTTTACGAGTTCTGCCTGTTTGTCCAGGAGTTGAGCCTTTAATCTAAGAAGCTCCTCAATTTTCATTAATTTCGTGTACTCCTCCGTAATTTCGGAGTTCAGGATTGTTTCTATTTTCCCCAAATATTTCGTAAATGAGGTTCTTAAACCTCTTCTTTTTTCCTTCAATCTTTCTAGATCCATTTTAAACCCAATATCGTAACAAGAGAACAAAAATAAAAATTATGAAACCTTCTAATTGCTTAATAATAACCCCTATCCATATATTTATTAAATAAAAATAAACATGTATTATCTATATATCAAAAAAATGTAAACATCATCTTTAAATATCATTTAAGAACAAAAATAAATATCGTTAAAACAGAAGTAAATCAATTTTAAAATAGCCTTTAATGAAACCAAAACTAAATAAATAATTTTGTATTAAACCAGAAGTAACGCTATTTTAATAGCATTGCAAGAAACAAAAATAATTAAATAATATTCCATTAAAAAAAACAATTTCTTTTTCAAAGAAACAAAAAGAAACACCATTTAAACAACATTTTATGAAACGAAAGTAATTTTTCAATTATTTAAATGTTGAATGAAACCATTTATATTTAAAACCCAAACTATTTTTTAATTATTCAAATTTGAAACCATTTATTTCATATATCAGCAAAATTTATAAATTATAAATAATATTATATATAAACCAAATGAATTCGATGTCCTCACAGACTGCAACCATTTCAGAACAAAAACTACACTTTTCTTCCAAAACGAAACCATAACTTTTAACCCCCAAACTCGAACCAAAATAATGAAATAATAAGGGAAAAGCCTACCTCCCATATCCGATGCATGCTGCCTTGATGATTCTTTATTACTAATGCCATATTTATCCAAAAAAATGCATGTCGTCCAAAAAAAATGCAAATAATCACGTCCTAGTCACCAGAAATGTTCATAAATCTTTCAATGTTCCGTAATAATCCATTTCCATAAACCATAAATGATGAAATTTTGTTCTTTTGCATTTTATTTATTCACTTCACAAAACATATAGGACACGGATCCACAATAAAAACATAAATAAACATTTAATTAACGCTATATTTTTAAACGGTCAAACATGACCGAATCCTTTCCGATCACATTCTTAACTAGTCAGTAATCGTACATCGGAGCGTCGAAAAATGACGACTAGTCGCGCCACCTGAGAGGATGCAAAAAGACAATTCAATTTGCAACAGTATAACCTATTTTCGAAATAGTGTGGTCAGAAGACATAAAATTGACTTAACAAAATAGACACTTAACAATTTTTCTGTAAGAGCAAACTCATATATCGTCGCAAGGTATAGAAAGATGAGTTTACATAGCATAAAAGAAAAAAAAAGTTTATCGCCGATTTTACAGTCTGTTCATTGACTTCTATTTTAAGTAGTGCAAAATATTAATATGGCTTAAATAAAGACAAGTTCAATTTTCTTTATTTTAACTTTTACGGAGGAGAATACTAAGACCTTCACTGATTTAGACTTAATTAACTTAAATGAATTTTAAATCTCAAGAGATTATAATCTAACGAACTCACCAAATTTGGAGTTGCTTAACGACATTTAACAAATTTAACCTTAGTATCGTCATAACATCACCGAAATACACACACAAACGCATGAACACGAAACACCTCCTAACACATGAACTTTCTTAATTCGGAAGTCTTATTTTAAAGAAAATAGATACAGGCAGATTCTCTGCATTTTCCGCAAAATATCCATCCTAAAAACACATACACTCCGCGACAAAAATATAGGTACAAAAGTTTTTTTTTTATTTTTTCATAAAATAACATTATCTAAATTGTGCTGATCATTTATTATTATCAAAAACATACTAAATATTTATAGAAGATATGATAAAAATTTTTATTTCATAAATAAATAGTTCTTACCCATCTTTGGGTTTTTCATGAGCGACAAAAAGATAGGAACACAGGAAATTACATTCTAATTAATCTTAAATTAGGAAAATTAAAAATGAGTGCATTTTCCATTCACCTTGATAACTTCAAAAATTCTATCAGGTAAACTGTCAAATAATTTTTCGATATACTTTTAAGGAATTTTCTCCCATTCTTCTGTAATGGCATGTTTAAGTTCTGCTGTTGTAGAAAATTATCGACGGTTTTTATAGACTTCTCTTGCGAGGTAGCCCCAAAGATTTTCGATTATATTTAGGTCAGGAGATCTAGCTGGACAGTCAAGAATTGTAATTTTCTTTTTAGAAAACCATGTTTTTACGGTATTGGCCGTGTGAACAGCGGCATTGTCCTGTTCAAAAATAAAATTACTTGAAGCTATAATGGCAGCCTTCGGTAGCAAATGTCTTTGTAAAAGATCAAGATATGTTTTCGCATTTAACTTGCGCGGAAGGACAATTTTATCAGTTTTCCCATTGACACCAATCGCTGCCCATATCATGAAAGAGCCACCAGCCATTTGTCGTCGTGGTAGAATACGTTGCTCTTTACGCAAATCGTGATAATAGTAATCCCAACCATCTGGCCCCTCCAAGTTTTTTTTTTTTTTTTTTTTTCGTCAGAGAAAATAACTCTTTTCCATTCGTTAGTCCACGGCATATGTTTTCTTGCAAAATCTAGTCTGGCTTTTTTGTGTAATTCAGTTAAAGGCGGCTTCCTCTTTATTTTCATATATTTAATGGTTGGACAACTCTTTAAAAGTCTTTGAACATTCCGCACATTCGTTTTAACACCGGCATCTTCAGCAATCTCGAGCAGACAATGCAGAATTCGAAGCAACTCTCAAAATGTCTCTTTTCATACGTGCATTCAATAGGTCGTCCAAGAGACTTTCCCATAATCTGCAGTATCTTTTAAAAAATTACATATAACACTAATGCTTCGACCTATTTTTGAAGCAATCTGTCGATAGGTTAAACCTTCGTTACGCAAAACTGTAATTTTTCCTTGTTCAACTGCACTCAAACGTTTACCGCGTCCCATTCTTAACATCTGATGTCGGAAAAGAGTGAGACAAACCGGTTTTGAGGATAACAACCTCATTTATTAAAAAAATAAGTAACTGAGATAAGATATCTAACCAATTAAATGCTTTCGTCGGCAGGAAAGTTGTTGTCCCTATCTTTTTATCGTGCATAATTAATGACATTGCAAGAATAAACTACTATGAAGCGAGGGAAATATACTAATTTGCTATTTTTATAAATCAGTTTTATCCTTAAAATGCATACTAAATATATTATTTAAATTAAATGTTTATTGTATAAGATTTGTTTGATAATGATTTCCTATCTTTTTGTAGCGGAGCGTACACTCAACTTAATGCGAAAAACTTTGCAGTTTGGCTTAAACTCGTTCAATGTCTCCACTGGAACCAAGCGACAAATTAACAGTCAACCTTCTATTTTCACAGAATACTTCTATATTTAATTTGACACTCTCACAAAGACCATCGCCATCATTGAGTACTGATAGAAGTAGAGGTCAGATTCCCTGTATACTGGCTATGGAGAAAAATTCCACGAACATCACTACGGTTTGGGTGAAGGGGTGCCTTCTTTTGGCGATAATCCTTTTCTTGCCAACTGGTTTTTGGGATTTCGCATGTTTTAAATGGTTTGTCCCTCGTGCCACCAAAACGTCAAAGAAAAGTCTCATATTATGAAAATACAATAAGAATCTCCTTATATTATTAAAATCTGTCTGTCTGTCTGTCTGTGAGAAAATGCCTTGTGACCGCTAAAGCTCCGGCGCTAATGGTTGCAGCGCCTCGAAACCGGTGTCGACAGACGCAGAATTTCTTCATATCGACATCGCGATAATTCGCTAAGCGAATTTTTGAACCGAATTTTTGTTGCGTATACATAACAAAATAATGTTACATTAATTTCAAACTTTTTTTTTATTTAAAAAAAAAAAAAAAAAACATTTAGTTAACTTTTTTTTTTGAGAGGGGGGGGGGGGATATACAGAGCCTGATTAAGGGGGAAGCACACATTATTTATACTTACACCGTTATTTTTTAACAAATACTTTCCTCCTATAATAAACAGAAAATTCTCATTAAAAATTATTTTAAAAGAATTCTGGTGTCTAATAACGGTGAGTAAATTGGATTGTTTTACACCGTTCATTTTTAAGCTATTGTATAGCTTTTATCGCGGGCTTTGAGCGCGGCAACCGAATCAAAAAATTCCGTAACGAAAAAAAAACCTAACACAGTTCGGCAGACTTCGGTAGACTTCGGCTATACGAAGCTCGCACGAATCGAGACGAGCTGATCCGAAATCGGACGAATACGTAAGCAGCTGTTTGTGAGAAAGTATATAGGTGTATAGGTATCTATCATCAATGTACAACAGTGAATAGCTCTACGCGTAAAATTTGTGTATAAAGTAGATCAGATAAAACTTGAATATCCCCATTCGACTTGCAGACCTTTAAAACCTATTAAATACCTTTTCTCTATTAAAATTTGTTTTCTTATCGGTCACCACGCTCAAAAAGTGTAACTTGAATTAATATCAAAGAAAAAACTTGAATATCCCCATTCGACTTGCAGGCCTTTAAAACCTATTAAATACCTTTTCTCTATTAAAATTTGTTTTCTTATCGGTCACCACGCTCAAAAAGTGTAACTTGAATTAATATCAAAGAAAACACTTCAATATCCCCATTCGACTTGCAGGCCTTTAAAACCTAATAAAATACCTTTTCTCTATTAAAATTTGTTTTCTTATCATTATTGTTATATTATTCATTAATATCAAAGAAAATCCTTGAATATCCCCATTCGACTTGCAGGCCTTTAAAACCTATTAAATACCTTTTCTTTATTAAAATTTGTTTTCTTATCGGTCACCACGCTCAAAAAGTGTAACTTGAATTACTATCGAAGAAAAAACTTGAATATCCCCATTCGACTTGCAGGCCTTTAAAACCTATTAACTACCTTTTCTCTATTAAAATTTGTTTTCTTATCATTATTGTTATCTTATTCATTAATATCAAAGAAAAACTGGAATATCCCCATTCGACTTGCAGGCCTTTAAAACCTATTAAATGCCTTTTCTCTATTAAAATTTGTTTTCTTATCGGTCACCCCGCTCAAAAAGTGTAACTTGAATTAATATCAAAGAAAAAACTTGAATATCCCCATTCGACTTGCAGGCCTTTAAAACCTATTAAATACCTTTTCTCTATTAAAATTTGTTTTCTTATCGGTCACCACGCTCAAAAAGTGTAACTTGAATTAATATCAAAGAAAAAACGTGAATATCCCCATTCGACTTGCAGGCCTTTAAAAACCTATTAAAATACCTTTTCTCAAAAAATAGAGTTAGTAGATCATTCAAAATTTGGTACATCGAGGTTTTCGATACCTACAAATCGATTGCGGATATTTTTGACATATTCTCATTGCGGATATATTCTCATTTATTCAATAAAAGAAAAAAATTGTTTTCTTATCGGTCATCACGCTCAAAATGTGTAACTTGAATTAATATCAAAGAAAAAACTTGAATTAATATCAAAGAAAAAAAACTGCATAAATAAAATAAATAAATAATTATAATTGCATAAGTTGATAAAAAATGCTATGCAATAGTTTTATCGCGGCAGTCCTCGAGTGCCACACGTATTTTTTTTATAAAAAATAATTCCTCGTCAAAGCGTGGAATTTCTATGACCTGAAGTAAAAAATAATTGTAAAAATATTCCGGTGAGAGCGGAGATAATGTGTGCATCCCCCTTAATCAGGCTCTGGGGATATAGCCTCAATAAAAAATTTTCTGTTTCAGCAAACCAGATTTTTCTGCATAGAATCACTCAGTGTTCAAAAGCTTTATTTTCGAGAGTATGTGTGATCGAAAAATCACTTCATCTTAATTTTTAAAAATGTACAAAACTTAAAACTATTTATCTTTAATAAATAAACAGGGATTCTTTTTTAATAAATAGCAATGTTTGTATTTATTTTTTTTCGTAGCTATATATATTTAATAGATACTCGCAGAAAATTGAATTGCAGTTCATGTGTTGGGTGTAAGGGGGTGGTCCAATTTTCCCCAGCAGTGAAAAATTCTTATTATTATTTAAATTTATTTCGCTATAACACTTTCATTAAGCTTATTGCAACATTTAAAGTGGTACATCCAAATGTTCGGGTGCCCAATAAAATTAAAATTCTTTTTATTTGAATATTTATAGCACACACTTTTTTTTTTTCATGTTAATCACAAACTGAAAATATCTTGTTTCCAATAAGTGTGGCCTCTAGGTTCTTCTGGTTACTTTCTCGGGCGTCACCTAAAAGCATGTGCTTATAGTAATAAGCGCCATGGACGACTTGAAGACATAGTCGTTGAACATGTGATTAAAAAAAAAAAAAAAAATCAAATATCGCAAGGATTGGCTTAAATCTTTTAAAACTCATTCGAGTATGTACCTGAGAAAATGAACCCCATTTTGAGCATTTCTTGTAAGAGTATTTTTTCCTTAGAACTTTGCGTCTTAAAGTTTTCTTTAAACTATAGACATTTAGTTCATACTAGCAGACTTTGCCTGCTTCGCTGGTCATTATATTGAGATGAATTCTCAAAATTCTATATCATTAATAATAAAAAATTTAAAAAAAAAAATAAAAAAAATTGATATCAGTCAAATTATAAGTTAAGGTTCCCGCTCGCCACACGTCGAATCTGGAGCTCCAATGCCTTCGGCAGTGCCTTACCTACTATTTACTTCCCCTCCCTCATCGAAACCTTTGGACAGCCCCTGCCTGCCTGGACGAGCCAAGCTTAACGGGTTGGATGCCATCCGCCGGAGCGAATTAATCGCCAGATCACTGCATGATAGCTTCCTACTGCCAGATAGTTATCTAGTCGCTACATAGAATGAGCTGTGTCCGATGACTCGTTCAGGCTTCTGGCTTCGAACAGGGAGACTGCTGGCTCCTTTTCTGCTAGGCAACAATGTGACTTCTATAGTCAGCTCTGGAATGACAGGGTTGCGACTTCTGTTTCATGACACATAATGCTCGACTGGCACACCACACCTCCAGATTGCCCAAGGAACGGAGCGCACAGACACGCTTCCTGGACGCTAAATAAGAATTTTGAATATGTACGCAACTAGCCTAGAGCCAGAGAGGAAGTTTAAAAAAAAAAGAATTTTTTTTTTTTTTTTTTTTTTGAATTTGGACGGGGGGAGGGGGGGGGGAAGAATTGCAATGGGAGCCAATAGGATAGTTGTGCACTCAAAAGTGGAGGCATAATAGAGGGGGGAGGGGAGCTTAACACTAAAAATGCTGAACGGCCGACATAACTATGAGCTTTAATTGAAAAAAAAAAAAGGCTTCAAACAGTATTTGAAATCTCGCCACAGGTGGTAAGAAGTAAATTTTGTTGCACATAGTGTAGAATTTTGAAGTGGCTGGGTCAATGGGGGGAGTTGAACTATGCACTAACAGGCCTAATGGGAGATGAAAGAGGGACCATCACAATTTTGATCCACCACGGGGGGATGGTGCCCCGCGTTGGTAGCCCGATGACTGCTTAACGACCCCATCGAGCACTTGACGGTGCAGCACATTTTTACGAGGACCAGACACCGCCACACTCTCGAGAAGATGACAAAACAAAAATAAAAATAAAAATAATAAAAGTAAAATACGATAATTAAAGTAATTTTAATTGTAAGACTTTGTTGATATTGGATTACTGAAAATTAGAAGTTAAGTGGATTACCCTAGAGACTTCGGGGACCTGCATAAAGGTGAGTGAAACACAGAGGGGCTGGATGGTAGCTGTGAAAAGTTTGATTCTAAGTTGGATTCTGTCACTTCGTCTGAAGGCCTCCCGGTCGCCTGACCCACCTAAGAGTCCGGTTCAGGAAAACCAAGGGGCTCAAAAAAAAGGGGGGGGGAGGGGAGAGCCATCAAGCTTGGCTCCCGGTCACCTTACCCACTTAAGGGAAAGAAGTTCAGGAAAACCAAGGGGCTCAAAAAAAGGGGGGGGAGAGCCACTCAGGCTTGGCTCCCGGTCACCTTACCCACTCAAGGGTCCGGTTCAGAAAAACCAAGGGGCTCAAAAAAAAGGGCGGGGGGAAGAGCCACCCAAGCTTGGCTCCCGGTCACCTTACCCACTCAAGGGTCCGGTTCAGGAAAACCAAGGGGCTCTAAAAAAAAGGGGGGGGAGCCACTCAAGCTTGGCTCCCGGTCACCTTACCCACTCAAGGGTCCGGTTCAGGAAAACCAAGGGGCTCTAAAAAAAAGAGGGGAGAGCCACGCAAGCTTGGCTCCCGGTCACCTTACCCACTCAAGGGTCCGCTTCGGGAAAACCAAGAGGCTCGAAGAAAAAAAAAAAAGAAATTTTTTGGTGAGGGGAACAGGGCCGAAGTGAACAAGGACCGGAGGACTCACTGAGTAGGAGGAAGGAAGCTAGTTGTTGAGTAAGTGGCACTGACACCTCCTTGCACTAACCCGAAAGAAACCGCAGGGGGGGGGGAGAGAAATAATTAAAAAAAAAGGGATTCTTAGTGAATTAATTGCTGATTAATGATTTATTTAGTGATTTTAAGTTTTAACAGTAGTGAGAAAAAAAAAATAAATAAATAAAAATACATCATTAGATAGCTTTGTTGATTTTGAATCGAATAGTAGATTACAGAAATTTGTACCGCCAGATGGCGCTGTAATATTTTCAAATTTCAATATTTCAATTTCTGATTATGATTAAATTATTTTTAATACATCATTCGAAAGATATTTTAAAGTTTTTTTATATTTATATATATAAGTTTTCACCAGATTTACACGTTTTGAGGTATTTTAATTAGGTTTTTTTTTGCATCTCAGCTAATTCAGTTAGACCGTTCAAAATTCGTATATGTAGGTTAATTAGGAAGGGCTGAAAGGGTGGGGAAGATATAGGCGTGCACCGCGCGCACGGGACAGCGCTGTCGAAGGCAGTGGGGACCCGGTCCGACTTTTTAACCGATGAGAAATGATTTTTTTTTCATTTTCTTTTCTTAAGAATAAAAATTTGATTTGAGAAGGAATATGTGCGCGTAGCGCGCGTATACCTTCACACGTGCGCGGGCAGCGCGCATGGGTCTGCGCTGCCGAACGCAGTGGGGACACGGTGTGAGTTTTTACCCGATCAGAAAGGATTTTTTTTAGGAGGCACGAAGAATCAGGGAAGGAATACGCGCGCAGCGCGTGTATTCCTTAACTTGAGCGCGCGCAGCGCGTACGGGACTCCGCTGCCGTAGGTAGTGAGGACCCGGTCCGACTTTGTACCCGATGAGAAATGATTCTTTTCTTTTTCCTTTCTTAAGAATAAAAATTTGATTTGAGAAGGAATATGTGCGCGCAGCGCCCATGGGTCTGCGCTGCCGAAGGCAGCGGGGACCCGGTGTGAGTTTTTACCCGACCAGAATTTTTTTTTGAGGGGGGGGGGCACGAAGGGTCAGGGAAGGAATACGCACGGGGCAGCGCTGCCGAAGGCAGTGGGGATCCGGGCGGACTTTTTACCCAATCAGAAATGATTTTTTTTTATTTCTTTTCTTGACACTAAAAGTTACTGTTAGTGATTCATTAATTTAAGTGATTCATTTGACAATACTGACCCGCTAGCGGGCGAAGCTCGCTAGTCTCCTTATATTATTAAAGTCTGTGCGCATCTGTCTGTCTGTCTGTCTGTGAGAAATGCATTGTGACCGCTAAAGCTCCGGCGCTAATGGTCGCAGCGCCTCGAAACCGGTGTCGACAGACGCAGAATTTCTTCATCTCGACATCGCGATAATTTGCTAAGCGATGCGACCCTAATTAGCGGAGATATTAATTAAAACGTCCACCCATGTCTACCGAAAAATGACCTAGAATTCATGATTAAATGCTTAAAAAGCGACATTTTTACGGAAAAAGTGGAAAATAAATTAGAAATATCAGTCGTATCGTTACAAATAAGGTATCAAATGAAAGGTCCGATTTTTCTGAATCCGACGGTTCAAATAGCTTATCGATAGGACAATTAGATTTTTTAAAATTAACTAAAGTATGAAAAAAAGGTGCCAACAAATCACAAAAGTTTTATTAATTTCGCAGAAGACGTATTTCGGTTACCATGGCGGCGGGCGAAAGAATAAATAGATTTTACTTCCTGCTTTAGTGATTTTGTACTGGAAATAAAAATTGCAAATTTCAAAATGCTTCAATTTTCTTCAAAATTATTTCAAACTTGCTACACACTTTTACCATCACAAGACGAAGTTGCAGTTCAAATTTCATCGGGTTTCGAGGATAAATAAAAAATGTAACTTTTAATTCCAAATTACATTTTATTCTAATACGCGTATTTCAAATTCTAACTATGATTAAATTATTTTTAATACATCATTCGAAAGATATTTTAAAGTACTTTTATATTATCGAAAGTGGGATTCAAGATTTCGCTTCATTTACACGTTTCGAGGTCTCCTGAATCGGTTTTCTTTTGTATCTCAGCTACTAATTAAAATAATTTCATAAGTAATACATCATTAGATAGCTTTGTTGATTTGGAATCGAACAGTAGATTACAGAAATTTCTACCGCCAGATGGAGCTGTAATATTTTAAAATTTCAATATTTCAATTTCTAATCATATTTAAATTACTTTTAATACATCATTCGAAAGATATTTTAAAGTACTTTTAAATTATCGAAAGTTTTCACCAGATTTACACGTTTTGAGGTGTCCTGATTTCGTTTTCTTTTGCATCTCAGCTAATTCAGTTAGACCGTTAAAAATTTGTATATGTAGGTTAATTAAGAAGGGCTGAAAGGTGGGGAAGATATAGGCGTGCCCCGCGCGCACGAGACAGCGCTGCCGAAGGCAGTGGGGACCCGACATTTTAACCGACATTTTAATCGATGAAAAATGATTTTTTTTCATTTTCTTTTCTTAAGAATAAAAATTTGATTTGAGAAGGAGTATGTGCGCATAGCGCGCGTATACCTTCACACGCACGCCCGCAGCGCGCATGGGTCTGCGCTGCCGAAGGCAGTGGGGACACGGTGTGAGTTTTTACCCGATCAAAAATGATTTTTTTTGGGAGCACGAAGGGTCAGGGAAGGAATACGCGCACGGGGCAGCGCTGCCGAAGGCAGTGGGGCCCGGGCGGACTTTTTACACAATCAGAAATGATTTTTTTTTACTTTCTTCTACATGTAATATAGAGAAAGTATTGGATTCGCGAAAATTTTCGACCTCCGTTTTTCGATGGATTTACATGTTTTGGGATGTCTAGATTACGAATTAATAGTTCTTAGAAAATGTCTGTCTCTCTGTCTGTCTGTCTGTCTGTCTGTCTGTATCATTTTTTTGTGGACGCTGTATCTCACGAACCAATGAATGAAATTTAACCAAACTTGGTATTTAGTTGTACCCTGACATGAACTGGTGCTGATTAGATTTGGGGATCAATAGCTCAACAGGTGGCGCTGTGATTGCATTTTTTGCAAATTTTTAACAGGGCAGTATAGGACAAAATTTCGTATAAATGTACATAATCCGAGTTATTTTTAACTTGTGATTGTAAAATTAATATCACTTATTGATAATAGTAGTGGTTAAGAAGGAACGAAATTTTGTGCATGTGGGAACATCGGTCCTCCCCCTGGGGAGAATTACCCCCTGGGGGGAGTAATTAAAATTTACTCTCCCCCCCGGGAAAGTAAATTTTAAAGATGGGTATCTTTCGAAAGGTCTCGTTGATAATAGTAATAGTTAACTGGGAAAAAAGTTTTGTGCATGTAGGGGCATCGGTTCCCCCCCACGGGGGGGGGGAAGTACCCCAAGTTTCAAGATGGGTATCTTTCGAAAGGTCTGGTCAATACCTTTAAAACGAATGGTTGAACCATAAATCTGTGATAATTTAAAACAAAGTTATCGATTTTTTTTTACTTTTAACGTAATTTTTTTTTTTTTTTTTAATAACGAAATTTAACCAAACTTGGTATGTAGTTGGTCCCCGACATAAACTGGTGCTGATTACATTTGGGGATCAAAAGCTCAACAGGTGGCGCTGTGATCGCATTTTATTTAAATTTTTAACATGGCAATATAGGACAAAATTTCGTATAAATGTGCATAATAAGAGTTATTTTAAACTTGAGATTCTAAAATTAATATGAATTATTGATAATAGTAGTATGTAACAAGGAAAAAAAAATTTTGCATGGGGGGCATCGCTTCCCCCCCCGGGGGGGGTAAATTTTCACAATGGGTATCTTTCGAAAGATCTCGTTGATAATAGTAGTAGTTAACTAGGAAAAAAGTTTTGTGCATGAGGGGGCATTGGTTTCCCCCCCACTCCCCCCGGTGGGGGCAAAGTTTCAAGATGGGTATCTTTCGAAAGGTCTCGTCAATACCTTTAAAACGAATGGTTGAACTATAAATCTGTGATAATTTAAAACAAAGTTATCGTTTTTTTCCCTTTTTTGGTGTTTAATTTCATTAATTTCATTCATTTGTTTATATATTCCTATATATATATATATATATATATATATATGACTGGCAAGAGTTTTCATCAAGTAATGAAATAATAACATCTATATAAAATTTCTCTAAAGTGGTCCAGTTGCGATTAAATTTTGTTGAAGCGATACGATCGTGACATATTTAATAAAATACGCGAGGATAAAAAATAACATTTATCGGCAATATTTAGGCACTCGGACTTAGTTCAATGTTTTAATCAGAAAAATGACGACATTTGTCTCATTAGATCTTTTTATAGGAAAATGTATTTTAAAAGTTGCAACTTTGTAACCTTTGCACGCGTCGTTTTAAAGCTAGCAATACTTTAAATATATAAACAGAATATGAATAATTGTCGAACGTTAACTAAAAAATGCAGTATTAAAAAGTATAATCAAAATAGGTACCTGTTTTTTTAGCAAAAATTTGTCAAAATAAATTGTCAATAAAAGTAAAAATGCATCGCCAACATGGCAAAAATAAAAAAAAAATCGCCATATGGGCCCCTATACTAAAAAAAAGTCTCCATGGGTGTCTTATATCAAAACCGTACTGCATGCGCAAGTATGAAAATTGGGTCGTCAAATATGAATTTTATTTTGAAACCTTTTTTGGAATGGTTTTGTTTTCACTATCACCCAATATTAATTTGGTTCTAATAATAATTTGACTTCTCATGAATTACAATTCAAATTGGGTGAGGAAATTGGTATAAGATTTATGAGTTTCAAGTTTTAAAAGTAAATAAGAAGAAAATAAATAAATAAAGTACGAATATTTCGCACGGGTTGGCTAGTATAGACTGTTTCACTAAAGTTATTAAAATTGAACTCTGGTTAGAAACATATTTCACAAGAACACAAACACAGGTTGTTCGAAATTGGAGCTGCATTTAACATTCATTTAAATGTGAAAAATCCTCTTCAATATAAATTTTATACATATACACTCGGATTAATTATTTTACAAAAGGAGAAAATGGCTTAACCAGATGTATGAAAAATATTAAATAAATAGTAGGTTGGTGGGTTTACCGTCACACTAATATTGCGTTATGGGTAATTCGCGACGGTCTGGGACGCACCCCTAAGGATAGTCCGGAGGATGCCGTCACAATTTACGGATGCCGTCCTTTACGGGGGGTGGGGGATGCTCCCCCGTTTCGGTAACCCTCACTCTCACAGGCATAATTTGGATAGGACATTGAGAACATTGCGGCCACGATGGATTTTATGTGCCACAGTCACCATTAAAGTGCACACGACGGTCTTTGGCCGGCTTGAGTATCGAAACCGCAATCTTTAATGACGAGCTCAGCGCTCTACCAACTGTGCTACCGCTATCCCATAATATTAGATAGGGCCAAATAAAGTGTTAATTCGTCACGAAGTACATTTATATAAGATGTAGGGGTTAAGACCCATTGTCTAAGCACGTTCATCCCTGAAATAACGCTCATTCATTCATTCATAAATAAATAAATAGGGTAAATTAATTAACAAGTTCAGTTGCTACATAAATCTCTAGATACGTTGCAAAGATGCAGAACAAACATCGTGTAGAGAACCAGTTAGTTATCTCGTTCCTAATGCATGCCGAAGACGAACTATCTCGTCCGCCATAGCGTAAGTGTTAAAACCGATTGTAACGAAATGTATAACTCAAGTCAGCTTTCGGAAAAGAAACTGCTGGTGTTATACTCTTAAAGCAGATGGTATCACTATTATGTTCAATGAAAACTATGGAGTAAAATTAAGAAGAAATTAGAAAAATATTTAAATAAAATATATTTATTTATTTATTTATTTTTTAACTCCTAAAAGCAATTTGTAAAATCTAAAGAGCTATTAAGGAAATGAAATCAATAATAATAATAATAAAAAAAAAAATGTTCAAGGAACGCAGTTAAATTTTAATTAAAATTACAAAAAAATAACCTCAAGAAATTCTTAAGGTAATATTTGTTTATTCACAATATAGAGAATTACCTGGATAAACATAATGTAATTGAAATCTGATTAAGGAAAAAAACAAAAAATGAAGTAGTTATTCATAAGACAGTTTTTTTCCTCTTGTACATAGGAAGAAAATAGGTATTGTTTGAACAGATCGTGTTTTAAAATGTATATACTGAAAACAGAAGATATAATATGTTTTTTATAAAGCGCTTGCCTAAACTATCACTAGCATACATTTTTTAATTGTAATCAAATAACATCTTTAATTTATTTCCATAGTTGTGATAAATTATTTTATAAAAGACAATTTTTTTCCTTTCTTTTACGGAATTGCTTACAAAAAAAAAAAATAATCAATAATTTGTGTTTTTCTTTTTAATAAAAATGATCTTTATTTCTAATATAAAATTGTAATAAAATGGATGATAAAATCATAAGATTTACTGTCGAGAAAGCGTAAATGTGTAGTTGAATTTAAACTCTTGTTGAAAAACTAATAAACTACAAATTACATCATTTTTGTATATTGAATTGAGGAGAATCAATAGACATTATCTTTTGAAAGAAATTAAGATGCTATCTGATTTCGACAGATGCATATTGAAAACGCTGCTGAACGAGAGTATAGGAAAATCCTCTTACAGACCTAAAATGGAAGGAGTGGATTTTGATTTCATTCAATTTATTTTGGAAAATAGACCACCGTCCACAGAAATGTAAGAGAATACATATTCTGGGAATTAATTCTCTTCAAAACTTGTTTTGGTAAATCACAAAATGGCTTAATGAGTCCTTTAGCATTTAATGCGGTTCATATTTAAAAAATGCAAAATTTATTTAATACCATACTTAGAAATAACGCGTATTTAATGTATTTTAATATTTTTTTACTTATTTTTTTAATAATTTTAGTACAGAACAAATAAAACTTCAAAATATTTCGGAATTTTGGACATTTTCTTAAATTATTAAAAAATACTATTGCTGAAAAATTATTATTAGTAATTGGAAAAAGAAAATGCTGTTTTTAAAGTACATGGAACAGTGAAAAATTTATTACTACAGACACATATTTTAAAATAAAATAAACTAATAGAAAATTTTTAAAATAAGCAACTACAAATAGGCAATAATTAAATATTTAGT
This sequence comes from Salticus scenicus, assembly GCA_963930645.1. NCBI lineage: Eukaryota > Metazoa > Arthropoda > Arachnida > Araneae > Salticidae > Salticus > Salticus scenicus. The sequence continues at coordinate 290,303,360 of OZ005656.1, read as the reverse complement.
TTTAAGTTGCTTTAAATATTCTGTTCTTAAAAATACTTAACTTTCTGAATTATTTGTATATAGTGCACTGAATGACTGCAAAAACATACTACTTAACAAACATTATATTCTCTAAGAGGGGAAGAAAGAAGAAAAAAAATCAGGAGTGACTCCACTCGACTTTCTGAATACTAAATAATTAACGGTTGTATAAATAAATTAAAATAAGACAAGTTGTTAAATAAACAAAAGTAAAAATTATAAGAATGGGTTAGTATATTTTTCTCTATTGTTCCATTTTACGCTAGAGCTTATAAACCAAAATGATAAAGAATTTTTCGATGTATCTCTGTAAAAATCACTAAAGGATATATTCACCAAAATCTACACAATTCGTGAGACGGTGACTTATAACATACATATAAATTTTCATCTCAATCGAATAATGCGTCTAGACGCTATTGCTCTTTAAAAAGTCCTATAGTCCGGACTTAACAGCAAGTGCTCTCCAAGTCTAAAAAACATATGTCAGGCCGGCAATTCTGTTCCGATAACGGCGATGTAAAAGATGAGTTTCAATACTTCCTGTTAGTCCAAGCCACGGCAGCAAAAAATTGACCTTATAAAGTGTAAAGCTATTTTTTTTTTTTTTTTTTTTAATACAGATAGAATTCATCGTTACAATGAAAATCTGATAAGGTTGTATAGTCAAAGCCGTCAAAATTAAGAGAAAAAAAAAACCTCACTTCCGGTCAAAAATTTCATGGTTTACTTACCCCACAAGTGTAAAGAGGAAACCGGTGCTAAAATATAGAGAATAATATGTTCTTTAAAATGGCATAGGGTTGCCTGTCAAAGCCGTCAAGAAACAGAGGTTGCCTCAAAAATAGACGACGTATTTTACGATTTATTTACCCCACAAGTGTAAAGATGAAACCGGAGCTAAAAGGTAGACTAATAGGCTCTTTAAATGCCATAGGGTCAAAACCGTCAAGAATCAGAGGTTGCCTCGAAAATAGTGGTCAAATTTAAGCGATTTCCTTACCCCACAAGTGTAATGATGAAACCGGTGCTAAAATGTAGAGACTAATATGCTATTTAAAATAGCATAGGTTTGCCTGGTCAAAACCGTCAAGAATCAGAGGTTGCCTCGAAAATAGGGGACGAATTCTAGAGATTTATTTACCCCACACACATAAAGATGAAACCGGTGCTAAAACGTAGAGCCTAATATGCACTTTAAAATGGCATAGGGTTGCCTGTGGCCGAAACAGAGGTTGCTTCGAACAAAGAGTTTGCCTGAGAAACAAAAGTTACCTCGAAAAAAAGGGGCAAATTTTAGCGATTTAATTACTTTACACACATAAAAATAAAACCGGGGCTAAGATGTAGAGGATTATAGGGTCTTTAAAAATGACATAGGCCTGCCTGGTCAAAATAAAGATTACATCGAAAATAGGAGCGAATTTTAGCGATTTACTCACACACACAAAGATGAAACTAGTGCTAAAATGTAGAAAACAATATATGCTCTTTAATAGGGTTGCATACATAACATAGGGTTGCCTGGTGAAAACCAACAAGAAACAGTTGTTGCCTTGAACTTAGGAGTCGAATTTTAGCGATATACTTACCCCGCATGCTTAACGTCGAAACCAGTGCTAAATTATAGAGACTAATATGTTTTATAAAAAGCATAAGTTGCCTTGTCAAAACCGTCAAGAAACAATAGTTGTCTCGAAAAAGCTAGCTACTTTTAAAGGTTTTTAACACAATATGAAAAAAGACATGAAAAATATTTAAAAAAAAAAAAAGAAAGAATAAGGATTAAATTTTGGATACTTAAAAGATTAAGTTCGTGCCAAAATATGCGTATATATTGCTTTAAAATGGCACAGGGTTACTTGGTCAAATCTGGCAAGAAGACTTGAAAAATCTAGCGAATTTTATAGATTTTTAACAAAATGTGAAAAAAACTGGAATGACGTAAAAAAAAAAAAAAAAAAAAAAAAAAGATAAAATCGTGAATATTTAAAATATGAAATCTGTGCCGTTGTAAAATATTGTAAAATAAATTGCAAGGCATAAGACGTTAGTTTAACATCAAATTCATTTTAACACCAATGGCACAGGGTTGCCTGGTCAAATTTGTCAAGAAATAGCTGTTAGCCTTGTAAAAAATAGCTACTTTAAAGGTTTTTAAGGGAATACACAAAAAACATGAATAATATTTTAAAAAAAACATAGGTGAAATTTTGAATATTTAAAAAATGAAATTGGTCCTAAAATGCAAAACATGGAAGTTACTTTTAAATGGCATAGGTTTGCCTGGTCAAATCTGTCAAGAAATAGCAGTGGGCTTTGAAAAACCGGCAAGTTTGAAAGATTACTTAACAAAGTGTTAAAAAACATGAAAAATTTTTAATAAAAGAAAAATAAAGATGAAGTATATAATTTTAGGAATATTTAAAAGATGAGGCTGGTACTAGAATGAGTAGAGCAGAGATGTTACTTTAAAATAGCTGAGGGCTGTCTAGTGAAATATGTCAAGAAGTAGCGGTTAACCGCGAAACAACTGGCAAGTTTTAAAGATTTCTTAACCAAGTGTTTTTTTTTTTTTTAAGAAAAAAAAACTAAAAAAAAAGAAGAAGAAGAAAGATAAAATGGTACGTATTTAAAAGGTGAGACTGGTATCAGAATGTAGAATATAGATGTTACTTTAAAATGGCATAGGGCTGTCTAGTCAAATCCTTCAAGAAATAGCGGTAAACGCAAAAAACTGGAGTGTTTTAAAGCATATATTTTTGTTTATTTAATTTTTTCTTTAAAAAGATATTTTTTTAACCTATTTTTTAAGATCAAATGGCAATATGGAAGAAATAATTAAACTTGTTGAATTTTTTAAAATTTATTTATTTATTTATTTAAGCAATTATTGGAAAAGGTTTTCTTTATTTTATTGATTGTATTTATTTGAAACAAATTTAAATAGAACAGAAAGAGTAAAGACTATAAAGTAAAATGTGTCGAAACTAAAATAATTAATAAATGCTGAGATACAGCCAACTTAAAAGTCGCAGAACTTGAATAACAGCAGATCCATGTCTCGTCCGAAAAATACTAGAAATTAAGTGCCCGTAAAGGAAATTATGCAGACAGGCGGGAAAGACGCTGCCGGGGGAAGCAAGTATTTCCAGTGTGGTTCGAAGTATTTTCAATGGATATCCTATTTTCGAGGCAACCTCTGTTTTTCAGACAACCTCTGTTTCGAGACAACTTCTGTTTTATCCATAGACAACTCTAAACCATTTTAAAGAGCATATTATTCTCTACATCATAGCACCAGTTTTATCTTTATGTGTGTGAGGTAAGTAAATCGCTAAAATTCACCCCCTATTTCGAGGCAACCTCTATTTCTCATGAAAGCTCTGTTTTGAGGCAACTTCTATTTTGACCACAGACAACCCTGTGCCATTTTAAAGAGCATGTTATGCTCTATGTTTTAGCTTCGGTTTCATCTTTATGTGTGTGGGGTAAATAAATCGCTAGAATTCGTCCCCTATTTTCGAGGCAACGTCTATTTCTTGACTGCTTTGACCAGACAATTCTATGCCATTTTAAAGAGCACACTATTCTCTACATTTTAGCACCGGTTTCATCTTTACACTTGTGGGGTAAGTAAATCGCTTAAATTTGACCGCTATTTTCGAGGCGACCTCTGTTTCTTGACGGCTTTGACCAGACAACCCTATGCCATTTTAAAGAGCATATTATTCTCTACATTTTAACACCGGTTTCATCTTTATACTTGTGGGGTAAGTAAACCATGAAATTTTTGACCGGAAGTGAGGTTGTTTTCTTTGACCAGGCAACCCTATCAGATTTTCATTGTAACAATGAATTCTATCTGTATAAAAAATAATCAGCTTTACACTTTTTAAGGTCAATATTTTTGCAGCCTCCGCTTCGACTATGTAGGCCATGGAGGGGAGCTGTTATGACATGGGTATTGTAAAACTGTCACAGTGTCTTCAACCTTTAAAATGATGTAACTACTATAGAAAATAAAATTGTTATATCTAAAAATATGGGATATTTTACTTTTGGGATTGTCGTGGTACAATTTCATATTTTTATTTTATTAAAGCCTAATGCTCGTAATATATTTTCAAATTAAGCATATTTTTGTAATGGATTAAAAATTTGTCACTCACACGACTTTCTCTTATCCTGAAATTTAGTACTATAAATATAGGTTGAAGATTAAGAGGTAAGATAACGAAAACTGATATGCAAAACTATTTTAAAACAATTCAAATTAGGCTTCGGAAGAGTTTTATATGATAATTGGTTCTGTATGAAGGGGACTACCGCCCCCCTCAACTTCCTGTTTCATTACTGCACCTACATTTATACAGAATTTAAATCTGTTATTAAAATTAAAAGTTCACTTAAAATTATTCAGACATCTTTCACACGCAACATTCCTTAAAACTTATCAATCTTGATCCAACTTTTCTAGTAACAAACTTATATTAACTTGAAAATACAACTTTTGGTTCTCTTGAAATTTTTAAGTTATTCTAAGAGACACAGGCAAAGATCAAATGTTAAAAATTTGAATTTTGTAATAAGGAAGCCTCAAAAAGTATAAATATACAAAAAAGAAGAAATGCATATTTAGCTTTATAACATATATTTTTTGCCATATGTGTATGAGGAATTCATTTCCATTCCTGAACAGCTTTCCTTGACATGATAAAATATTATAGTAAAGCACTTCCACTAACAATAAGAAAGAATGTTATCGCTTAAATATTTGTAGCCCTGTATATCTTTTGAAGATTACGTACAGACCACATGGTGCACCTAAATAAAATACTGTAGTAATAACACACGGCGCAATACACTTCCATCAATTTTCAGCTATTGTCGCACAATAATCTAGTACTTTTGTGTAGCCCTGTAAATGAACAGTGAATGATTTTCCTATCATAATCTACATGTTTTTACGCATATAGAAAATATATATTAATTTCATTTGTTTTAGTGCAGTCTATAGCTGTTAAACTCTACTTACCTGCAATTTCCCCCATAGTATTTGAATTCTCTTGGGCGTCCCTGTACACAAATCATTTGCTTCATCTCAACAGAAAGCATCCCTATATCATACACATTTAGAATACAAAGTTTGCGGACTTCCTGCTATCATTTGTTCTTGAGATATTCTGATAACAGACACACACACAGACAGACAGACACACACACAGAGACAGAGAGAGAGAGAGCTAAAAATATGATTTTTGGATTCAGGGGATCTCAGAACGTGTAAATATAACAAAAATTCGCTTTCGAAAATTTGACCCAAAAACAATACTTTCTCTACCTTACGGGTAAGAGAAAGTAAAAATTAATTAATGAAACAAGCAGGTTCTGAATTATATCAGTTTTCTTATGGATGAGAACTATTTAGTATTAATGTAGTATGCGAATTACAACTAGCGTTGTTATTTAGTAGATGGCTCCATTAACAACCTAGTTAGTTATTATTTCTCTCTCTCTCTCTCTCTCTCTCTCTCTATATATATATATATATATAATGAATATTTCATCTCACTTATAAATGAGTAGATTCAAGCCACAATCGGTAAAATTTTAAGGGGATAAGAGATGATATGCAAACTAACTAAATAGATGTACAAATTAAAAATAGCCACATAGTCATTTTAAAATGCATGAAGCTACGTAATATTTAAAAAATAATATTGCTATACAATTCCTTAAATATTATTTAAAGTCAAAATTTTGACTGGCAAGCATGTTGATCACCAAAAGCCCCTCTCAGACTATTACTCTTGTATATTCTTTTTGTCCTTTCTTTTCCTATTTAAATATAGTGAGGAATTATTTTTATTTACCCTTAAATTTCCCCCCCCCCTTTTTTTTTTTAACCAATCTTTATTAAAATGAAAAAAAAAAAAAAAACTAGTTTAAGAGAGATTTTTCAGTGATTAACATGCTTGTGATATTTTATTCCTCTTTCTACCAAACGAGTATTTTAAGAAAGATGTCTATTTTAGAGGGGAGGAAAAAAATCTCGATAACCAGTCACTCCCAAAAAAATAATTTATGACCATGCGTTTTTTTTTTTTTTTTTTTTTTTTTGTCTCTGTGGATGTGGGACGAGCCAAGGCACATTATTTCAGATAATGGCGTATTTAAAAGACATAATTTATAGCCTGTTGATCTTCACTTGCTTATTTTCATTTTTTTTTTTTTTTTTTTATTATTATTGATTTCAGATTTTTACTATAAGTATAGAATGAATTCGGAGAATCTAGATCTCGATGATAATTATTTTAATATTCACCTCATTCATTTCATTCATATTTTAATATTTACTTCTGGTGTAAGCCTTTTTTTTTTTTTTTTTTTAAACACACTTGTCATTGTGAGTTTTTTTTGGTTTTCGTCCCATGCTATTTCTATCGGTTTTTAGCTCCCCCCCCCCTCGTTTTTCACATACTATGTGCGGTGGGGTCATGTTTAAAAAGTGGCACAAAATTTTGTAAATTTAATACAAAATTTCTCCGGATAAAATTTCCATACGGCCTTATATAAGAAATTTCTAACGAGTACTCACTTCAAATGTGTGAGCTTACTCAAAATCGGATGCATTATACTTTCAGTGGAATTTATTCAGAGTTGAAATGAATACCTCTGAGTAGAATTCATTTTCCACATTCAATCAAAATGAATGTCCTGCAATCCATTCGATTTTGAGTCAATTTTGATCTCTTTTATTTCCTGCTGCCAAAATGCATAGTTTAAACGCTGTCTTATTTTTCTTGATACATAAAATTTTATTTTATACAATACAAGTTCTGTCTTTTATATTGCGAAAAAAAAAAAAAAAATAATAATAATTTGATGATTATAAAAGTTGTCAAAGTTATTATTATTATTATTATTGATAAATATAACAAACGTTTCACATACAACTGAGAGAATAGCAGAGTTTTCGAAACAAATGCGTCAGTAATGCAGAACTAAAAAAGAGTACTGAAAAATACACTCATGTCCATAAATTAAGGATAATTCATATTCACACTCAAATCAAACTTTAGTGCAAAAATTTTACCTCTAGAAATACCACACACATCTTTAAGAATAATATGCAAATTATAGGAAGCCATCAGATGACGTGATATGATGTTACAATGACGAAAGTGTAAGAAGGGGGTAGATAAGGAATGGGAGCGAAGAAGAAAAATTATTCACAAGCGTTCTGCGTGCCGCTCAGTGCCACAACCGAATGGTTATGACACAGAAGACGCATGTAGATAATTTTTTACGTGGTAGAATTATTGGCCAACTAGAATGTGGGCGTACTCAGATAGAAGTATCGAGGGAACTTAGAATCTCCCGAAGTGTCGTCTCTAGGCTTTGGCAACGATTCCAAAATGATGGAAATGCCAGTCGACGTTACAGTACTTGTCGGCCCCGAGTTACAATGCCGAATGACCACCGGTATTTGGCAGTAACTACCAAAATAAGCAGATAAAGCACAGCATCAGACCTGTCTCGTCAGCTGTCTGCAGCCACGAGTGCCACAGTTTCAAGACAAACCGTGTATAGACGTTTGGGAGATACTGGTTTATATGCTCGCAGGCCTGTTAGATGTGTTCCACTCACGGCAATGCACTGTGCAAGCGGTTAACTTGGAGTAGAGAACATGCAATGTGAACAACGGCACTGTGAGCTTGTGTGATGTTTTCCGACGAGTCCAGGTTTAGCTTGCAGTTTGATTCACTCCAAACTTTCATATGTAGAATGTCAGGTACCCGTTACCACCAATCCAACATCATTGAACGAGTTACTGTGGGGCAGGAGTGCTCGTTTTGACGGGGGGGGGGGATCATATTGGGCACCTGAACAGATCTGCATGTTGAAATCGGAAGAATGATAGGCCAAATTTATCGGGACATCATTCGGGAGCAACATGTACGTTTGTTTAGGGGTGCCATGAGCCCAGAATTTGTGTTTATGGATGACAATGCGCGTCCTGATCGAGCAAACGTTGTACGTTGATGCCTACAATCTGAAGCTATCACCCGCATGGAATGGCCAGCATTCTCACCTGACTAGTCTCCGATAGAGCATGTGCAGGACATGCTTTTTCGACGAGTTGTAGTCCGTCAACCACCTCCTACATGTGTATCGGAACTTCGGAGAGCATTGCTCACTGAATAGAGTAATCTTCCCCAAGATCAGATCAATAATTTAATACTCAACATTCCTAGGCGTTCTAAGGACTGTATTTCATCATCTGAGAGACATACAATGTATTAATCATCATACCAACCATGTTATGTTAAGTTTTTGTAAGAGAGATATTTTTTGTAATTGCTTCAGGCAGCAAAAATCGTAGTTTTTTATAAATGGTATCCTACATAAATCACGTTTTTTGTTCTTGATCTTTTGTTTAATAAATGGACTTTATGAATAAGTCATGTTTGTTTTGCTTCTCAACCTTTATTTGCCTCAGCTGTCATTATCCTTAATTTATGGACATGAGTGTAGTTTTTAAATAATATGTATAAATATAAAGAAAGAACATTGCATCTGTCTAAAGTATAAATTTATTCAAGTCTAAATTTATCTTATGTTTTTATACTATTCGTCAAAGCTAATTTGTAAATACGAGCATTCATATATACATTAAGGACTACAATTAAAAATGGCTGAATGTCCATCCGACACTATCCAAAAGTGATTATGAATTGAGTTATTCTGCTTTTCTGTTCTGTGATCTCGTCATCAAAGTGCATTAAAGGCTGCAATAAAAATGACTAGAACTGGAATCCGTTCATGGTATTAGTTTTCAACAATGTTCAACAGTTATTATGAATTCAATTAAGACTGTCTGTCTCTCTTTCTGTCACTTTGTCTGTCCGTCGTGTTATCACGCAAGCATAACACATTGCAACGAGTACAGAAAGTTGCATAATCTATGATATCAGCGGATTTTTCATTCTTCTTCTTTTTTTTTTTTTTTTTTTTTTTTTTAATAAATAGGTGTAAAATATTCAATGTGAAAGTTTATTAAAAGAAAAAAAAATCTATTTTACAATATTCTTAAATAATCTAAAAAATCATCAAAATAAATTCATCAAAGTTTTAGATGAATCGGACATTCAATATTCCTTAAATTTTAATGTAATTGAAATTTAATGAATATATATATATTTAAATATCTTAAATATTCATAATCGTTTTTCCAACTTTAAAGTAAAACTATCTACAGAGATACGAAGCGTTCAGTGCAAAGCTAGAACTGAAACGCAAAATTTTCAAAAGAAATGCTAGAAATTTTATTAAAAAACGAATGTATAACTTTGAAGCTCCAATTTCAAGGAAAATAATGAAAAAAATAAAGTTTATAAAATATTGAATGGGAAAATGAACGAAAAATTCACGACCGCTTTTTGTAATTTTTAGCCATTTTAATGTAGATATATATATATATATATTTTCTAAAATAAATTCTACTGTTGGAGAGGTAACCTATCTTGCGTTCTTATGTTTTATATTAAAATAATTATAGAATAGAAAACTTTTTATAAACCATGTTTTTAAATTTTCTGTTGAATCATAGCTATAGAACTAACTACATTAGCACTTTATCAATGCGTATTGTTACGAAATTGTAAATAATTGTATTTATTTTTGTATAAATTCTTTCAAAGAGGCTTAGTAAGATGATAAAATGTCAATTTTCTGCATTTCCAGCTCATTTTCGCGTTAAAATGGCTTAATCTTCCCTTTAAAATGCATTAAAAGCTCCAATAGGCAGGTAATGGATTTGGCGCCAAATTTGGCGATGTTTTTGGTGAGTTTTGGCGAGAAAATCCTTATTATCTATATTCCAAAGATGGACGTTCTAATGTGATTGGTTAAAGAGTTACGGAAAATTTGAATTTAAAAAAAAGTTGGTTTTAAAAGTAAAATATTAATCATTTCAGAACAACATATATTTGTATCAAGAACTACATTAGCACTTTATCAATCTGTAGAAAATCTTTAAAATGATAATGACGTTAATTTTTGCCAGATGCATAACTTAACTTTTTACAATTTTTTAACGCTCACGTTTAATTAAATGTATTTATTTTTAGGTCGAAAGAAAATGAACTTGCAATTTTTTTTTTTTTTTTTTTTTTTTTTTTTGGCAACAATTAAATTATAGCTAATATTTTAATGACTATTTTTGTTGCTATTAGGAGTTTATCATTTTCATATTTTAATTAATTAAAAGAAAACTATTTGAAAATTCGAAAATCTCACTTCGAAGTATTGTGTTGTCACCGGGTTCTGAGCTACTTTGAAAGTTTGAAATGTCTACCTAGCAGGGAAGTTAGTTAAAAATAGATTGCAAGATTTGTACCAGACAAACAAATACACAAACAAACAAGAATAGAAATTAATAAAAACGTGGTAAAATAGCCTTTTCTTTTAATAACTGTGTTATTTTCCTTAAATATATATATATAATGCTATATTAATTTTTCGTGTGATATTGCAACATCAAAGAAAAATATTAAGAAAAGAAATTTCGATATATTTTTACACGTGTGTATTTATAGGATGAAAGACAAAAATTAGTAAAATGACTAGACACTTTCATGCGTCAAGCGCAAAACAAATGAAAACCTATTTTCCTTAAATTTAATTGAATTTTAATATACCGTTTAATTAAATGATTCGAATTAGTTAAAAAAATATTTGCTCAAAACCCACAGAGATTACAAGATAAACGACACAACTTACTGTTAAAAAACGGCCATCTATAACAGCACCCATTTTCAGAAGTTGTTAAGCGACAAAATACGACCAGCAGGAGCAGGATAGTTTAAAAAAACTTTAAAATGCAAAATTATATGTAAGCGAGTTTTTTTTAACCTATTTCATTTATTTGTTTATTTATTTTAAATAACGTAATATAAAAAATAGCGATCCATTAAAAAGACAAATAATTTCATTTCAATATCGCGACCCTCAAAACGAGTACAGCATTATTTTGTGATTTTAAAACAATCCTTTCATGATATTTCAGAAGCAAATATTTCCGCTTATTCCACGTCTCGCGAAGATTAAGTTAAATACGAAATAGCATTGTTCAATGTCAAACACATAAATTAAGATAAAATATGAATTATTTACCTATGTCTATTTCATCGCCGCGAATGAATCTTATCTTCTATCAACAAGTGACAAATCCTGTAGCTCGGCTCTCAATATTAATTGCACGGACTCAAACAATCTACCGTCTGGATGGCATGCTGACTGACGGATTATTGTGATGGATTGCATCACGCTTTGCGCAAAGCTGGCGAATGGAATCCCTCCACGAGATTAACCGTTTATCAAAAGTGAAGGCTTCCGATCGATGCCATTTCATTCAAATCCGCAAACATTTTGTAATCTTACACAATTACCATAGCAGCCTATTAGAGAGATCGACCGAAGTATTATTTTACAACTTTTCCTCGATATTAAACCATCAGAAAATTGTGTTTTTACAACATCAACAAATTCGTGTGTACTGTTCATGATTATTATATCTGTAAAATAAATAAAGCTGCGAGGGAGGGTGATAGCGATCAATAGGAATGCAATTACAGATATTCATAAAGTTATTATAAAATGTGAAAACTACTTTTAAAATCCTTCTACAGCACTCTATAAAATCCTGAAAATCTTTGATCTCTCTACAGTTTTACAACTTTTCTTAAATTCGAAACTATAAACTTATTCTTCTTGTGTTTCAAATTTCAAGAATAGCCCGGTTTAATCTGAATACTGATAGCGCCTTTCTTTTTATCCAATCCACTCGAGACTCTGAATGAAAGTTTATTTATTTATTTTTTAAATCGTTATCTCCTTATTTCTTACACACCACAGAATAAAACATAAAGCTCACAAAAGTAATTAGCCGACAAATATAAATATATGAAATAATGAATGTTAACTAATTTATTTGTTTCAAAACTATACATTTATTTTATAGTGTTTAATGAAGCAAAACTCGATAAATGAGAGTGCTGTTATAAAAGACTACGGTGATTCAATTTGGGTGCATATCGGCGGACAGATGTCACTACTAAGATGCCTTTTGTTGATACACGAAACTCGATATTTGAGTTGGACATCATTGAAAAAAAAAAATGCTGACTTAATTTGAGAGTATACCGGCCAACAAATGTCGCTGTTATTACTCTCTTTCATGATTTTGCCTATGGCTATATCTCAGAATCTGTTGATTAAAATGCAACCAAAATGCGCATGTAAAATGAATGTTTTGTGAGGGCCACGACTAGTAAATATTATTGGTGTTCTAACATTAATATTACTTTACCTTTCTTAAGAGAAATATTAATTAATTTCTATAAATAAACTATTTATAGAATTAGTACATTTCATTTTTAGTATTTCTATTTTACTTATATTAAAATACCCGGTTCAAAAAAAAAATTTCGTGATAGTATAATAATACTCCATTTTGAAGACTCCATACTCCACTCTTTGAAGAGTAAAATTTTCAAATTACAGGTTTGTATTATAACCATGCTGGATAAATAAATATAAATGACAAGATAAAAATAACTTTTTATATACCACGTTTTTAAATTTTCTGTTGAATCATATAAATTACATTACGCAATAGTTACAAAAGCATTGCCATCATGTTCTGAGCTATTCGAAAGGTTTCAAATGTCTAGCTAGTCGAGAAGTTAGCTAAAAATTGATTGCAAGATTCGCACTGGATAAACAAGAATGCGAGTTGAAACAACAGCTTCTTATCAGAAGAAAAAAAAAAAAAAAAAACGCTGGTTTTAAAAATAAAATATTAATCCTTTTAGAACAACATATCAAGAACTACATTAGCACTATTTATCAATGTGTAGAAAATTTTTAAAGTTATAATGACGTCCATATTTGTGAGATGCCTAATTTAACTTTTTATATCTTTTTAATGTTGACGTTTAATTAAATGTATTTATTTTTATGTCGAAATAAAATGAACTCGTAATTTTTCTTTTTGACAACAATTACATTATAGCTAACATTTAAATGACTAGTTTTAGAGCTATTATTATTTTCACATTTTAATTAATTAAAAGAAAACTAATCAAAAATTCGAAAATCGGGCTTCGAGTCATTGTGTTCTGCTCTATCCTGAAAGTTTAAATGTCTAGCTAGTAGGGAAGTTAGTTAAAAATCGATTGCAAGATAGACAAACTAGACAAACAGGAAAACAAGTTAATAAAAATATGGTAAAATTATCCTAAAATTCTAACCGTGATTGATACATAGGAGTGATATTAAATTTCAATAAAATTAGAGCATATAAACTTTAAAAATATACATTATTTACATAAAAATATTTAAATTGACTTTTCTCTTAATATATATATTTCAATTTAATACGCTCGTATAAATATATTATTATTACTTTTTTTTTAATATAAAAAAATTGAATATGATAAAAATGGTACTTTACTTGAAATAGAAAGTTATGCGAACGAATAATATTTTATCCGTGTAGACACTCTCTTAAAATATTGAAAATTGTGTGCGTCAGAAATTTTCACACGTTAGCACTTTCTCTCCGTTATTAAAAGTTCCAACTTGAAACTGTGAATACTTTTTCACTCTCTTCAGAGCCGCAGTTATTACTCGAGCAGAAAAGAAAAATGAGTTCTTAAAAATTTCTCTTTTTTCGCATCTTGTGAAGTGGCCTGTCAACACGGCCAAAATTGTTTCTCTGAGCCTGTTTTTCTGGGTGGCATTTCGCTGCTTCCTATACAAATATGTATCGCAATAAGATGTCTTTTTTTTCCCCTTTTACTAAAGGCTTAGATTTTTTTTTTCTTTTTACTACTCAGTGTTTGAAATAGATAAAAAGAATATCATACATTTGCCTCTGAAATAAAATAAAAAGTGCAAATATATTTTTTTTATCTCTCTCTCTCTCTATATATATGTATGTATGTATATTTGAATTTTGTGGTAAAATCTAGCTTAATTTAAATAAATATTATTATTAATAGCAGGAGCCTTGGCGTTGGAATATTAAAACAGGAATAAACTACTACGTCAGAAACGCCAAAGAAAAATTATTGAGGTGCATACAGCTGTTTCGGTAGCCTAAAGCGTACCGTCTTCAGTGCAAAAAGAATTCTGAATCTGGAGAAGTACTCGTATATATAGGAGAGGGACCGGATTTAGTTCAACCAATAGGATTACGGAAGAGGTGGGGAGTGTGGCCAATAGGAATTAAGGAATGTGTAGCTGTGTAAACAGTAGAAAAATTAAGGAAATGTGGACTGAATGTAAAATTTCCAACAATCAGACAAATAGGGAACAGCGAAATCACAATTTACAAGGTTTTTAAAATTTTTATAAATATGAAAAGCTTCAAAGAAATCGAGTTCATGAATGGATTTAGGTCTGCAAATTATTTTAGCTGAATTAAATTTAAAATTATGATTTTCCTCCCAGCAATGTTGAAATGTAAATAAAATTTAACATTGCTGGGAGGAAAATCATAATTTTAAATTTAATTCAGCAAAAAAAAAAAAAAAAAAAAAAAAACTTTCTTGGCGAAAAATATCCTATCTACTTCAGCATCAAAAGTTAAAAAAATACCCAGGATTATCAATAAATAAAGCTCTTTAATATAGACCTGAATTAGCTTTCATTTTATTATTATTTAATTTTGATAATGACGTCATTTTGTCATGTACCTAAGCAAATTTAACATTTAATATTTATTTATTTATTTATTTTTATTATTCGCGTGAAAATATATTTTATTATATGTCGAAAAATAAATTAACTCGTAAATTTCTTTTGGCAACAATTAAAAGTTAAAATAAATGATTTTAAATCTTTATTATAGAAGAAATATCTATATTATATAGAAGATATAATATATATAACGTTTTGCTTCCTCCCCCTCCCCTTGGGGACTAAATTTCTAAAATTTCAATTTAGGTATTTGTGTTAGCTATATTTTAAAGTAAAAATTTTACGGATATCTATTTTTTTTTTCTTTGAGATATAAAGATTTTTGTGAAATCACGTTTTGCCCACTGTCCCCCCATAGGGGCCGAATTTCTAAAATTCGAGAAATTGGTTTTTAGGTTTTTATTTTAGCTATAAAGCAAAAATTTTACTGGTATTTTTTTTTTCATTGATATATGAAGGTTTATCGTGAAATCACTTTTTGTGCATGTGGAATCCCATTTTGCCACGCACCCCCTCTTGTGGACCGAGTTTCCAAAATTCCGGAAATTGATTTTTAAGTATTCGTGTTAGCTATGTTTTAAAGCAAAAAAATTACGGAATCTGTTTTTTTTTTTTTTTTTTTTTTTGAGATATGAAGGATTTTGTGAAATCACGTTTTGCCCTCCCCCCCCCCCAACCCTTCGGGGGCGAATTTTGTAAAATCGCTTCTTAGTGGATGTCTACGTAACAGAAGGAACATTGACACAAAATTTCATGCTTCTAGGTCCAGGGGTTTGGGCTGGGCGATGATGAATCCCTCACTCACTCAGGACAAACGATTATATATATATATATATATATATATATATATATAGATTAAAAGAAAGAAAGCAAAAACTTTTATTATTTCCTTTCCACAAGCTAATGTACGACAAATTCTGAATGCATGTTCTTTTGTATTGCTTGTGCTGACGTTCATGGACGCCATTCAAAATATTTAATTCATTTATTTTACGAGATATTTCGCTTGTCTAATGAGTCCCCAGCCTACTAAGCAACACTAAGTCAGATAACAGCAATGATGGAACTTATAATGGACGTGTATTTTGAAAACGTCCCTTACTTAAGAGCACATCATCGTCTGCAAACTTCTCCGATAAAAAAAAAAAAAAAAAAAAAAAAAAATAGAGAGAGATAGTGAGATTTTGGTGTTCTAATTGGAATGTAATATATTTGTCAATCCATGTCATATCATCCAGGCGGCCCTCATAAAAGTACGGTTATCGAAATATGTGTAATACCCACCTACACATATTTCGATAAAATTTGGTATACTTATAAAATTTTCTAGAACTTTTTATGCTGATTCTATAAATGGGAATTGTTCAGTGGCCAAGCGTCCATGGAAGCAGCGCTTCTCCTGTTTAAGATTTTTAAAAAGTATTCAAGTAACGTCGCCTCGTCGAAAGACTGAATTGATTCTTTTTCTGCTTCTGGAAACGCTTCGCTTCGGCGCTTTCATAGTTTTCTGAACCACGCCTCGCCCCTGGAATTGTTATGAGGTTAATCAGGGTGTTTTTAAGTTATGAGCTTTTAAATTCAAGCCAAAATGGCCGATTTGTCATTGTTTTGAATGTTGCGCTTGCACGTACAGATATAAATGCCCGTGACTCCTTTTATATTTATAACAGAAGCTTCCAACTTTTTTACTTTCCGAACATACATATGTAAGGAAAGCACTGTAATCATGACAAAAATCTGATTTTCAGATTTTGGGGTTTCTACACATTTTGAAATTCTCCGAGTCGTTTCAGCTATTTTTACGATGATCAGTGTATGTGAGTAAACACGATATCGCCTAAACGCTTTTTCGAAGAAGCTGAAAGTTGGTACTACGTTATACGCCACCTTAGTGCGAACCCTATTGACTTTGGTGAACTTAGCATTTTTAGCGTTTTTTGCATTGACAACAGAAAAAATCCTTTATTAATTTTTTAAAGTACGATAGCGTCTAAATGCCTTATTCGACTGAGCTGAAAATTTATACTCATGGTATAAGTCACCGTCGTACAAACTGTACAGATTTTGATGAATCTAACACTTATAGTTTTTTTTTTTTTTTACAAGGACACCAAAAAAAAAAAAAAAAATCCTTATCATTAGGGCTTACGGGCTCAAATAGGCTATATCGTCAAAACGCCTTATTCTACTCAGATAAAAATTTATACATATGCTACAAGTCACCTTCGCAGGAACTGTATAGGTTTTTATGAATATAGCACTTATATATATTTTTTTTACTGGTACGCACACACGCACACACACACACAAAAAAAAAAAAAAAAAAAAAATCTTATTATGTCTGATGTGCTCAAATTTTTTAAGTGCTATAACCTCTAAACGCCTTATCCTATTGAGCTGAAAATTGATACACATATTACAAGTCATCGTTGCACAAACTGCATAGATTTTGGTGAATCTAGCATTTATAGTTTTTTTTTCACAGGGATACAACGAAAAATCCTCTATAATTATACCCCATGGGCTCAAATTATTTAAAGTGCGATAGCGTGTAAACGGCTTATCCGGTTGAATTGAAATTATATATATATGTTATAGATCATTGTCACAAAATCTGTAGAAATTTTGGAGAATCTAATTTTTATAGTGTTTTTACAAGAACATAAAGAAGAATTCTTTATCGTTGTAGCTTATGGGCTTAAAATATTTAAAATGCGATAGCGTCTAATCGTCTCTTCGGACTGAGTGAAAATTTGTATTCATGTTATAGGTCTCCATCGCACAAACTGTATATATTTCGGTGAGTCTAGCATTCACAGATTTTTACAGGGACACAACAAAAATTATTTGAAGGGCAATAGCGTTCAATAAACAACATACTATATGGAGAAAAATTCTCAAACACCCTATTATAATTTTCTATATTGTTTATTTAACGATTTTTATTTCTTTAATGCACTTATACAACCATTAATTACTTAATGATCGGAAAGTAGACTGGAGTCACTCGAGATTATTTTTAATTTGAATAAATTAGGCTTTCATTTATTGAAAATTTTGTATTGCTAAACCATTATACTTATTTATGACAACGATTATTTTTGTTGTCTTTTTATATACAACCTTAACGACTGTAACTGTTAAATTTAGTCAGTGCCCTTCTTTCAATTTTCACCAAAATATGTAAACAATCAATCAAATGTATTTTATTTTTATGTCAGATAAAAAAATTTGATGGGATGTTTACAGAAATTTTATTAAATAAGAAATGTTGTTTACTCTCAAATATAGAGTTGCTTTTAAATATCATAAATTTAATTTATTCATGAATAATATTTAAATTGCACTTTTGTATGAAAACTTAATAGAATCTATGAAATAAATATTTGCTCAATTTAATTAATGACTAGAATTCTCTAGAAAATAAACTCTTATTCATTCAGAAAAATCACCCGTTTAGAGGAATCTCCTTTAAATAATTTTAGTATGTTAATCTCCACAAAATGTAAACATCGTATGTTGATTCTGTATTTTCTTCATAATTTTAAGAAATATAAAATTCATGCTTTCAAAAATATTTTATTTATTTATTTATTTTTTAAACAGTGGAATTTAATTGCACAAATTAATATAATTTGAAAATTAAAGCAAAATATGATTCGACAACTAGATTTTTTCTACATTTACTTTTGCATAGTTTTAAGCAACACTGAGAAAAAAATTCTGTAATTGACATTTAGAATCTAGATTGTGGCTCTAGTAAAAATAGTTCCATGTCATCCTTATCTATACTAGTCCTCTTTGAAAGCGAGTTCTAGAAACCCCTATTACAATCCTGCAGCGTTTCCCTATATAATCGAGGCCAAACTTATTTAAAAATCTCTGCAAATAAACGTGAACACAAGAGGCGAGTTTTAGTGACTATTATCTTGGTTTATGACCCAATTATAGTAAATCAAGCGATAATTTCTCGCAATACAAAGGATTCATAATATTCAGAATATTGTTCCACCATCTAGAAATACATAGAATAGAAATTCTCGATCATTTCGTCTATTCAGCTGATGGGCGTGCCTTATACACTAGCTCGGAAATCTATATTTGGGATTTAAAAACTGACCATTTATTCATTCTAGATGAAGCCGGTATATATTTTTTTTACTCAGGGAATTTTTCAATAGAAAATAGGATGTTTTAGATTAAAGAAAAAAAAAAAAAAAATCAAAGAAAATGTAAAAAAAATGCAAATTGTAGTCTAAATCTTCTTAATTTAAGCCAAAAAGGATAAATTATTTTCCTAGAAAACATACGATGAAATTTTCATATTGTTCATGGAATTTATATTGTGCTTCTCCTTGGGATAATCTTCCCCCGATTCTTATGTCTGCAAGCGACAACAAACCTTTCTCTTGAAGGAGTTTCCTTGCTGTCGCATTGTTAAAATACACTTCCCAAAAATAAGACGAATAGTTTCCTTTTTGAGAAGTTTCATTTCTTATAATAGCTACGAGTACGAACTTCTCATTTTTAAGATTTTTTTTCTTTTTCTCATTTAACTATTCATTTTACATTATTTTATATACGACTGATGAATTTTCTAAAACAGAATATATTAGAATTCGATAGGTTTAGAAGTTGCATAACTTTAACTGAATCCTTAACATAAACATAATTAACATAACTACATAATAAATAAAATCGAAATAAACAATTTAGATTTAAAAAAAAAAAAAAAAAAAAAATACTAAACAATTTCTCTTGACAGAGAATGAGTCCACAATCTCTGGTTTCGTAGTCCGATATTCCGTTTACCTCGAAGCCACGGTGTTCACAAAAGAGACAATTTTCGTTAAAATATTACAAGAGTGACTACCAAATGAGAATAGTTAAATGAAAGAAAAAAATTCTTAAAAATGAGAAGTTCCCACTCTGAGCTATTATAAGAAATGAAACTTCTCAAAATTCAGAAGATTCTGCTGATTTTTGAGATGCGTGTTTTAACAGTGTACATTATTCAGGGGATTTATAAAACAAAAATGTTTATCGAAATCCTTTCATGAAATTAAATTATTAGTCATTATACTCATTTTTACTAATAATCCCAATTTTGAGAAAGCAATGGTTCCTGCATTTTTCGAGAAAAATCTTCTCAGAAAGATATAAAAAGGCAATCATCTATATCCGTTTATCAGATTCAGAGGCTTTTCGTCGTTTGATTCCCTTATTTACGACAAAACTCACGTGATTCGCCTCTAAATCCAAAGGAGAAGCCAACTTCTTTTGCAGTTTCAGTTTTCTTTACATTTTGATATCAGTATGTATTTTCTTACGTACAGATACTACACGGAATAAATGGACAATTAATAATAAACGGCACATTAATGGAAATACCCCGATAGAAGTTAAACTTTAATTATTTTTATTTTATTTTCAAATACATACGGGTGCAATACATTTTTAAAAAATGTCTTCTACAATTGAATAGCTAAATTCAGACGAACCCTTCTGTTAATAACTTTATAATTAAATTGTTGCTTTTTTCCTATAGGTAAAATAGAGCTTCTTTTCAAGAATGACGTCAATATGCAATTCGCTCCTTATAAGTTTAGCTTAATTTAACTCATCACATGCATTTTTTTTTTTTTTTTTTTTTGGTCTGATTAGGATGCAAATCAAATCAAATACAGATTTTTACTTCCATTATCCGACTACTATGGGTAATGGGAATATTGTATTCGGTCCGAAAATCCGATATTGAGTTTTCACCTGATTTACACGGTTTAAGATGTTCTGAATCTAAAAAAGTAGTTTTTGGCAACGGGTCAGTGCGTGTGTATGCATGCATGCATGTGGGGAATCTTCTGGTTATCATATCTTCGATATTAATAAAGATAAAACTATAAAACTTCAGAATTGAGATAGATAGGGTGTACAGAAAAATATTCTAAATTTTGGCGAAAATTGGAATACCGGAAATGGGTCATCGGAAACCGGAAATGGGATCTTAAGTCTGTATCTCAAAAATGGCTCTGACGATTTTCTTCTCTTCAAAGTTGCTATATAAACACTCTATTAGTTGTACTTTCAAATGATATAGTTGGTTAGTTTATGAAAATTGATAAGGTACCTGTATAAATAGCTCAATTTAAGATCTCGCAAGTGCATTGCTTAAAAAAAAAAAACCGTTGTACGTTTTTTTTTTTTTTTTTTTTTTTTTTTTTCAAACTCGCAATATTAACTCTCTTTTAAATATTCTTTTGTATGTAATTATTGTTTTCCAGTCAATAATTGAGTATGCCAAGTTTTGGTAAAAGTTGGTATCTCAAAAACGGCTCTAACGATTTTCTTGAAAATTGTTACATAAGTCCATTTTAGATATCCTTTCTCTTGTATTACGTGATTATTACAGGAAAATAAAAAGTCATCCTGCGTAGGTAGGTCAGTTTTAGATCTCGCAAATTGGTGTTTCAAAAAATAACTACCATTTTCTTTTCTTTTTTTAATTTGCTATGTAAACTTTCTTTTATATGTCTTTACACGTTTATTAAGTTTCTGTTACCGGATATATTTTAGGTTTTTACTTCTTTGGATCACTTTTATGTCTTTTCTTATCACATCTCCAAAAAATGCATAGAATACGTGTAATAGTGGGTAATGGAAATCGTGTGGTTGTTTCACACCAGATTTTTTACATAGAGGGGAAAGATGATTTTTTTTTACTTGTGAAGGAAGCATTCGTTGTGTAGAAAACATTGTTAAGTTTTTATGAGCTTGTATAATAGGTTACACCTTCACTCAACAAGTTTTCCATTTACAGAAAAAAAAATTAGGCATATCTTGGACAGTAATTTAACTGCAGTTTAGATAATTTAAATTTGCACAAATACTACACTTCGCAATTTTTCATAAAAAAAAAATAATAAATAAAAAAATAAATAATATAAATACTTATCTCAATACAGCAACACCTAGTAATTCATTCGTGAAAATACAACTTATCCTATTTATACTCAGAAAATATCGAGAAAAAACTTATAACTTGAATGTTTAAAAAGCACATTTTCTGTCAAAGAAGATGAAATTACAAAATTTATCTTCGAATGCATAAAAACTACATTATTATTATTATTATTTATTCGGGACACGGTATTAAAATAAATATGCATAATATAAAAAAGGTGATTTAGTTTATTTCCTTTTGGATGTTTAATAAAATGTTTATTTTTATTTTTAACGAATATTTGTTCAAGTATCTAACTATGCTTTTTAACATAAAAATCATTTCATTTCCCTTAATTATTGCGGTTAATGAAAATGCCACATGTAAACTACTATTTCAAACATGCAAAGAAATTTTAAATCTTTTCCGCGTATAATATTCCTGTGCAAAATATTTCTCGAATATAAATAAGAGCTATTTGAGTTCCATATTTCACCTATCCAAATAAGCTGCAGACTTTGAGTACTGGCTTAACATTCTTGCTTGCTTGAAGTTTGCATAAATTATTCAAAAAAGGAGATAAAATGTGCTGCTTTTTTACACCCTGACGCTCTTTAAAAGGCGCTCTTGGGATTTTTAAATGCCTTGTCAACAGCGCTGTACTTTTCCCCCACCCGTTCCTCGCAAACATTTTCTCTCGGCGTTAAAAAAATATATAAATGTTCGCCCGCACATATCCATAATACTGTAATATATCGTGCGATCCGCCAAAGGATTTTTATTTTTAAACTTTTGAAGCGAAATTTTCTGCAGACGATACAATTATATTTTTATCGTTTGCGTTTTTGGAATATTTTCGATGCGATGGTAAAAAATAAATAATATATAAAAAGGAGAAAGAGAAATAATGGTTGTGTGGATTTTAAATATTGCTTTTCTTGAAAGTCAAAAACTAAACATAGTTTTGAAACTATAGATGCGAAGAGTGAAGTATGTCGAGAGTGAAAGAAAATTTTGAGAATAATGCAAAAATAGTTACAGAATGAATTTTTTTAGCGGATCTTTCATTATTTAAACTGTTATTGACTGACTGAAAAAGAAAAAAAAAAAAAAAAAAAAAAAAAACCTGGTGTGAAACAATCACGCGACTTCTATTATCCACTATGACACGTGTTATATGCATTTTTAAAATCGACTTAACGAAGTAGAAACCTAAAATATTTACGGTATGAGAAACCTGATACACGTGTAAAGATATATAAAACAAAGTTTACATAGCAAGTTACAAAATAACAGAAAAAATGGTTGAGTTACCTTATGAAACACCAACTTCATCGATCTAAAATTAACCTACCTAAGCAGGATGATTTCATTTTCCTCTAATAACCATGTAATACATGAGAAAGAACATTAAAATTGATTTATGTAACAATTTTCAAGAAAAGCGTTAGGGCCGTTTTTAGATACCATCTTTTATGAAAACTTGGCATACTCAATTATTGACCAGAAAACAATAATTACATACAAAAGGATATTTAAAAGGGAGTTGATAGGGCGATTTTGAAAAAAAAAATCCGTACAGACGTTTTTAAAGGAACGCACTTGCGAGATCTGAAATTGAGCTATTTATAGAGGACGCCTATCCATTTTTCTGAACTAACCAACTCTATCATTCGAAGGGACATCTAATAGAGTGTTTATACAGCAACATTGAAGAAATTTGTTAGAGCCGTTTTTGAGATACGGACTTACGGTCCAATTTCCGGTTTTCCAATTTTCACCAAAATTTAGAACGTTCATCTGTACTCTAGACATGCATCAATTCTCAAGTTTCGTAGTTCTATCTTTTTTAGATGCGAAGATATAGTATCCAGAAGATTCCCCACATACATACACACACGCTGACCCATTGCCAAAGACTACATGTTTGGAATCAGGAGGCTTTAAAACGTGTAAATCAGGTGAAAACTCGATATCGAATTTTTGGACCGAATACAGTACTTCCATTACTACGGTAATAGGGTAATGGAATTAAACAAAAAAAAAAAAAAAAAAGAAAAAGAAAAAAGGTTTGTCAAAAAAGGAGTGGCAATGATACAATGGTGCCAATAAATTTCTATTTTATTTTTAATTTTCTACTCAATTCTTTTATGTTTTTATTTTTTTAATCGGCAAACAACTTATTGGGCGAACTTACTCTTGAAATCTTGGAGATAAAAGCGCTGAAATTCTGCGTTTGATAAATTCTTAATAAACCATACTCTGCCACAACACCAAGACACACTCAGCAAAAACAATCAGCTATTTTTTGGCAAAAAAAGGATTTTCATGCGACACTATTCTTATTGACTCGATTTAGCCCCCTAAGATATGTGTTTAGTGTGACAAGACAGTAATGAATAGGCAGGTTATTTTAAAATCTGGAAGAAATTAAGTCGGTTATAACTTTTAAATTACCTTATATAAGGAGCGAAGAAATCAGTTTTTATTTTTCCGATCTAATGAAAAGATGGATTGACTGTGTAAAAACTGATACTAAATATTCTCAAGAGGAAGTCCTGGGGCTTTAAGATATCTATAAATACTTTAATATTGTTTACGTAATAAATGTTGTTTATATTTCATAAATTGCCACTTAAACGTCTGCCCCTTTTAGACACACACATCTTCTATTATTTAATTTAGTTCGATATCATTATGATATCAGAAGAGTGAAATCTTCCAAATTATCCAGATAAAGATTTATTTAGCATTAAAGCAATTTTTTAGTATAAGCATTCACGCATCTTTTGTACAGATGATTAATTATCTGTCATAAATAGGTTTTACACTTGATTTTCTATATAAAATAATCTTAGCTTTAAAGGTAAAGTCTTATTATCTAAAAATGCACTTATGTAAAGTTTTTCTTTTTACAAATTTTATGTTTTAAAAACTTCATTTATTAATCATACAAATATTTTTATTCATTTTCTATAATTTGTACTTCGAAAATTAAATGGTGCCATCCGTGATTAATGTTAAAACCAGCATGTTTTAATAATAAATGTATATATCAATTAACTGTTGTCATAGAAACAAACATTTTTTGCCACTGAACGCTCATTAAAATGCTGCTTAAAACAGTTCGTATCAGATCGTTGAAAAACTAAAATATTTTATGTACTAAACGAGATAAAACGGATTTTTTTTTTTGCATTGAATACTTTTACATCTAAAATTGTTTAATATTTAGCAATATATTTTGCTATAGTTTGTTCACCCTACCATACGCATTTAGACGAGTATAAAATATATAGGGCTAGATTGTCATAACCTTTGGACTCGCATTAGCTGTAACTAGAACACGACAATATATGTGTACCAAACAAATCAACATTAATCATTTACAACATTACTTACATTAGGTTTGGAAAATAATTTTTATCCAAAATAGTAAAAATCTTATACATACAGCACATACAGCGCAACTAGTTTCCTGTTCAGGAACTCGCAAAATAATTCAGATACATTACAGACGGTGAGATTATTTATTTTTATCCAATTTCATCATTCGAAGTGTATCGTAAAGGTTTAGATCAGACTAAAAAACAATCGATATAAAAACTTAATTTTGTTTTGTTATTCTTAACTTTTCTCTCGACATTGTCCTCAGCCAAAATTCTGTTCGTCTTTGCAAAATAGTCAAAGTTGTTTTAATCTACAGCTCCCACAAACCAAACAAATCAACATTAATTGCTGTCATTTACAACATTATTTACATAAGGTTTGGAAAATATTTTTTATCCACAATAGTAAAAATCTTAATGAAAATTAAAACTTTACTATATCACTTTGTATTTCTAATAAATCAAACAGGATGTGAGTAGCATGAATTTTTAAGGCGCACAAAATCAAGTGCTCCATCGAAAAGGGTGAAATTAGTATTAAATATCTGTTACACAAAGTTAATTGGATTCAATTTGGACTGGTAGCGTACAGATGGACAGAGTCTAGCTTTAAATGCAAACTGCATTATTTTTCTTTCTTATTTATATAGCTCTTATATATTAAATAATATCTTATATATATATGTATATATACATATACATATATTATTAAAAGAAAAATAACTGAAAACAAAAAAACATTTTCAAGATTCGTCATTGAAAATAAAAATAATTTTAATATCTTATTGAAAATGAAAATTGTTTTCTAGGTTTATCCCTAAAAGGGCTTTACTGACATTATTCTATTGTAGTGCCATCATGAAAAGATTCTATTTTGAACTAACACGTCCTATTTGTTCTAGCGGATTATCAGCTTAAACGCTTTTTCTGTTTTCTTATATATTTCTAAATCACTTCTGGATGAAATTCACATTGTCACGCCGGTCTTAGGGCCGACATCTGGCTTTTAGAGATTTTTTCAATAGAACCTCAAACCAAAATAACACTTCTTTATCAAATCCTTTATCCACTTGTCTCTATTTTAATCAAAGCCTATTTATAAACTACTAGCGGGTCTACCAGGCGTTGCTCAGGTTGAAGTAGTGTTTACAGAATTTTGAAATCGATGAAAGAATTGAATAAAGGTGTAAAATGAAAAGAGAAATGCATGAAAAACATTTCCCAAAATCTTTAACAGAAAATATTACAAACAAATAAATACAAAAGGCGCAGCTTTAGTAGGAAACTCGCTTGGCGACTTTAAATATTTTTGGCCATTTTTGCGATGGACTGAAATGGCTATCGCAATTGCGTAACTAAAGACCTTGGTAGGAAACGTCCAAACTACTTCGGTGACAATTTTCAAGTTTTGCCAAAGGGGTCCAATGCTAAAGCTGTTCCAGATAAAAAATAAAATAAATAAAATAAAAATAAACTGCATTTTTAGGATATTTACTTAAAAAAAAAAAAAAAGAATCTTAATGAAGTCCAAATTATAATTATTTAAAATTAAAGTGGGGATATAAATGAACCTCATAAGTTACACATAAAGATGAATAAAAACGATTTTTTTTTTTTTTCGGTAGAAAAGAAAAGTTCGACTTAATTAAATAAAAAATTTAAGTTAATGCAAAATACCTCTATGAAAATATTTATTAACACACGAATGAGCTCTAACCAGCGTCGTCTGCTCAATCCCGTGATATAGAAAAACAAAGAAGCTAATTCAGTTAAACACTGGGGCCGCGGTAGCCCAGTCGGTAGAGCGCCGGCCTCGTAATTGGAAGATTGCGGGTTCGGTACTCGAGCCGGCCAAAGACCGTCGTGTACACTAATGGTGGCTGGTGCACGTAAAATCTGTCGTGGCCGGAAAGTCCTCCATGTTCCCATCAAAAATTATACCTCTGGGGGTTACCGAAGCGGGAGAGCCATCCCTTCCGTGGAGGATCAAAATTGTGATGGCATGTCTCCGGACCACCTCTAGGGGTGTGTCCCAGACCGTCGCCAATTGCCCATCTGCGCAGCATTAGTGCGACGTAAAACCCAATCACCAATCACCACCAGTTAAACACTGTTCTTGAGAAAAAAAATATTTATATTTAATATAAAATAAAAGTAATATTGTGCATTTGTAAACAGTAGAATAATTGTATTTGTAAGTTTAATAATTTTTTAAAAACACTTTATGAGTTTATTCATTTTTACAAGTAAAAATCTATTTTTGTATGTTGTTGTGTAACTGTTACATTAACTGATCTAGCAATAAACAGTGGAATGTTTATGGTACTTGAAATTAATTTGAAATGTTTTAAGTTAAATTTAATCGCGTAAAGGTGTTACAACAAGTTAATTAACTTAACTACTGGCCGAAATGGCTTTACGATGTACGATGTTGCACTCTTAATGATATAAGCACCAAAAATCAGTGTTCTTAACATGTTCTTCATCAACATTAATAGCAAATATTAACTAAATGATGATTGTAAATGCAAACAGCAAACAGAAGATGATGAATAATGATATAAAATGAATTAAAAATGATGATGTATAAAAAAATATTAACACAGTTTAAGTCGGGTTGATCAAAAATAAGAATAGAAAATGTGTTATTTTAGCAATTTGTATAGATATAGAAGACTTTGTCTGCTGTTTGTTTTACTATGTCATGTAACCTCTGACATCAGGTGGGAGGGGGAAGAGCCCATTTCTGATCAAAAAGTAATTTTGTAGAGTAACTAAGTTCTCTTTTTCCTTTTTATTATTATTTACGTAGAATAAAAAATATTTTAGTTTATTTCAGGAAAACAATAAACGTGTAATTTATTTGCTTATTTTGTCATCGAATATTTCTTTTTAATCATTTAAAGTTAAAATTAGGGTTTTATTTTAATATGTTTTGATCCGACTGAAGTAAAAAAAAATACGGCGTCAGCTAGTATTTTTTATCACCATAGTCTACGTGTGGAATATTTAAAAGAATATAGCAACGTCCTCATATTAGACTAGATATAAGGAAATGCACTTTTCAGATGCACAAAACCATGTTTTCTGTATAAAATGGCATGACCAGCCTTATTATTATTATTGTACTGCCGTTACAGTTTCCAAATTGTGTCAGCTATTCTTTTTAACGTAGCGAATTCTACTGCACTGAATGACACATACTATACAACATATAGTTAATGTACTGAACAGTGTGATCCATTGTTTTAAATGTGATATAATGGTTAGGGATGCTTATAAGATTTTATTATACATATCAGTATAAAAATTTACACTTTAGTTGTGCACTCTTAAGTCCACACTCTCCCCCCCCCCCCCTTCCTTGGTATGTGGGTGTGTTCCTATATTGCACGATTTTTGTTTCTCTTTAACTTCCAATGTTTTCGTTACAAAGTTTTGTTAAAGGATGTGTTAATGTATATGGAAAATGAAAATTTACTAACAAATAATGAGAAATAAATAGTATAAAAGAGAAATTTAATAAAAGAGAAAGTAAAAGTAGAATTTTAGAATATAAGAATGTTAGACAATAAGAAATGTGTTGATTTCACTGTAAGCTGCCAATATAGATTGATTAAAGAAAAGTTATTACACTTTCCAAAAGAATAATAATAAATAAATAAATGAATAAATAAAAAGTTTCACTCTTGCTTTTATTGAACATAAAAATTAAACATAAAAATACGAAAAAACAAAGGGAGAAAGGGATTAAAATATCAGAAAAATTTATAGAGGTCAAATCATCCTATAACAAATTTCTATTCCTATTTGTCTAAAAATAACAATCGATCAGACTAGAAATGGCAGATTAAAGGAAGGTAGTTATTTTCGTCCCCTGACTTTCTTTATCTCGCAGATAAAAATAAAACAGTTATTTTCGTGTCCCGACATTCTTTTGTCTCCTTTAATATGAATAATTCTTTTCGGGCATTTCCTATAGAAACCACTCAACTCGAATTTCCTTTTATCTGTCCCTATTTCCGATATTATATTGTATTGAAGGAGAAATGCCCGCTCACGGGTTTCCTCGGAAAAATTTTCAAGAGAACATTCTTGTGCTTTTTTTCAAGTGGCCTGTCAACAGTAGCAAAAATTATTTCTTTTTACCATTTCTTCCCTTTTTCCTTTTCATATTTCGATCTATATAATTGATTAAATTTACTTGCTTATGAAATGTTAATAAATAAAAATAAGTTATTCAATAATAAGAAACGTAAAATTCTTCTTTTCCAGTTTTTTTTCCGTTTTCTATTTTTAAAAATTTATTTATTAGAAAATTTAGTTTCCCAATTTTGCTGATTTAAACAAATTAAAAAAAATTCACCCTATTATTGGAAGGTTGAATTTATGATGAGTGATGAGTCTAGTTTGATATTAAAAGGAATATATATTTATGCGAATTCTAAAATAATTCGTAATGCTTACTTCATTAAATTTAAGGGATTAATGAATTGAATTTTAATTTTCAGCTCGTTTTACCTGTTTTTCGGGTACCTGTTTTGTATGTAATTTTTCATTTGAGGGACTTATAAAATTAGGTAAACACAATATGCAGTAAATAAAGTTAATTCTTTTGAAATTATAACGATATAAAAAATGAAAATAACAAAATCGAAACATTTTTTTTTTTTTTTTTTTTTAAACTTCAATAATTGTATAAGCTACACTTAAAATTTTTGTTTGTTTCATTTTGTGAATAGACGTAATATTTAGAAGCTATCTGTAACAATATAATCTATAAAAATTTAGTTTTTCTAATTTCGCCGAAGTGCTGGAGACATCACTCTGCGATAGAACAAAATTGGGATGAAATGTCGCCCCCTTAGGGGTGAATCTCCCATCGTCACCCAATGTCCATAGTAGAGCACTAATGCGACTCAAAACCAACTCAACTCAACTCCAATTAATTTCATTATTTTAGTTTTTATAAACATTTATTTAGGAATTTTTAAATCCAGTATATACCATTTAAAAAATTATTTACGAATTAGTAAATATCTATTAGTATGAATTTTAAATAGCAATAAAGAATTTATATTACACCCTATATTACGTACAGATATGATTCAGACGTCTTTTTGTAAATATTTCTTTTTTTTTTTTCCTTTCTTTCTTTTTCTTTTAATACGTTTATTTGCTTATTCTTTAAAAGTGAGAATTATTTAGGAAATATACTGTTAAAAATTTGGTGTTAGTTTGAACTTTGGTGAAGTAGCTGCAACGCCCCGATGGTTTAACCTTTTACTATGATTTGGTAATTTTATGTTGAACCAAATATTAGTATTATGTTTTAAATAAATTAATTAATTAATGAATAATTAAAATTAAAAAAATTAAATTCGACCGATACGGGTATTGAACAGAAGACCTTCATGTCACAAGTCAAACACATTGGCACTGTGCCACACTTTCTTCCTAGTTAATTATGTTTCGTTGATTTTGATAAAAGGGGCTAAATATTCTAGGGTAATTTTCTGGGTTTTTCGAATCATCTTGGCCCATTCTAGCTTTAAAAAAAAAGCGACAAAACTTTAAAAAAGAAAAAAAATAAAAAAATACATAAAACTGCAGATAATCTGAAGGCATTTGGAACAATAAAGTGTTTAAAGAGAAAAAAAAAAAAATAAAAAAATCTCCAAATTATTTGCTTTTAAACTACAATTCTGACGATTTTATGACTTTTGTCCCAAAACCCTTCAAATAATATGCAGTTTTTTTTTTCCCTTTTTTAAGCTGAGTTGGGTGATTTGTTGCACAAAATTTGCAGTTTATCCTATGTTTTCGACCACGCATTTTAATTTAGCTTGGTTTGGTTTCAATAGGAATTTTACTGATTCATACTTCCCTTGTGAGTGGATGTAGGGTAGTTCCACTTTTAGTGCAACTTAAATTCAATCGCAAGAAGTAGAAAACTTGAAAGTGAGGTTGAACCCTATTATGGTATTGCTTATAACATTACTCCAATTGGGTGGTTCGAGTTTGACCTGAAATTCTTAACAGTGGACTAATTTTAAAGTAGTTTACACTATTAATTATTTTATAATTTATTTACAAACGAATTATTTTTATTATGATAATCCAATTCTATGTTACAGAAATAGAGTAAAATAAACTAAAAGGCAGGCACAGCGGCTTTTTCTTATCTATAGATGCTACGTTATTTGTTGCGTAGTATCATAACTGTTGGTGTCCGATTTCTTATTCAGTGCATTTGAAACAAGTGTTTGGTTTTTAGGATGAAAGCCGATTGACTACGCGAGGGTGCTAAGCCTAGGTGAAGTATCTTTCGTGGGGGCTTTTCTTAGGAGTCCTAGTCCGTATTTAAGCAAGTTTTGGATAAAACCGTTAAAATCTCCGAATGGTTAAGCAAATGAGCGTGACCCGACACCTCTTGTCTACGAACTTCGAGGAAAAAATGCTCCCGGGCGATAATTGAGAATTAAAATTATTGTGTCTTGTTAATTGTTTGCCTGAATGATCTGTTATATCAATTTACATTAAGTCACAACAGTTTAATGTATACAAGAATTGAGCTACAGCATCTTTTTGCATAGTTTAGCTAGTTTAAAAAGGTATTGTTTTAAAGTGGAACTAGTAAGTATTCGTCAAAATTTCACGGCCCTAAGATACTGAAATGTAAGAACCTAAAGGAAATTCATTTTAAAGGAAAATTTATAAGTAACGTAAGACTGGTCAGTTTTAAATCTCGGAAATTATTGTTTCAAGAAATCAGCTCTTAAAATTTTCTTTAAACTCGCTATATAAACTCTCTCTTATATGCCTTATGACGTATGTATAATTTTTCTATCACAGGAAAATTTTTAGGCATGTGATTGATTATGTCAGTTTTATGTCTTCTGACCACATTATCTCCAAAACAGTTCATAATATGCGTAGTAGTGGGTATTGGAAGTCGTGTGATTGTTGCATACTAGTTTTTAATTTGCATTTTTTTTCTTTTTAAAAATAATTTTGTACGTGTCTCGTTATAAGACGACGAAGCAACGACGAAATTATTTTCGATTGAATCTCAGGTAGATTTGTTCGAGCTGGCGCTACTTCTTATGTACAACACACATGAAACTTGAGTACATTTTTGAAGGTCGAAAGTCAAGCATATTTAGAAATAAATTTCGTCGAGACTTGGTGATTAAAAAAAGAGAAAAAAAAAAAAAAAAAAAAAAAGAAGAAAAAGTAAAGAAAAGAAGGATGCCTTATATTAATAATTGGCAATAATAAGGTAAAAGAAAGCACTTTTTTTTTCCTTAGTCGAGATTGTACATTGCAAATTAAAACAAACTTATCACAATTAAACTGTCTTTAAAACACACTCAATAAATATAGATGCTAAGTATAGAAATATTTTTGATTGGTGAAATGTATATTTCTATAATATTATTCATAATATTATATATTGATTCATAAGTAAATATTATTCATAATATTATATATTGATTCATAAGTAAATAATATTCATAATATTATATAATGATTCATAATATTCATATATTGATTCATAAGTAAAATACCTTTTTATTGGATTTTCTGAAGGAGACGAAACTAGGACCACTTTTTTTTTATTTTTACCAAATACAGGTAATATTTCAAGCAAAGATTTTTGACTAGGTAAAAATATTTTGGTAGTCGATTGGGTTATGATTACATGTTTCTGCATAGTAAGTGAATGTAATTTCCAAATCGGGTAGTTTTTGAGAGTAAATTATAGCTTCCAAGGGGGACAACATTAGGGGTCGAAAAGTGACGAGGGTAATACTTTCTGCGGTTTTGTAAAGGACTGTATCACAAGATGTTCTTGTGAAAATTGCCCAGAATTATATGTAAATAGTAATTGTGAGAAAATTATGGATAAAACTTGCGTTCATGCTAATAACATAATATAGAAGACAGTATTGGATTCGCGAAAGTTTTATATGAATTTAAACGCTTTGATATGTCCTAAACATGGTTCGC
Organism: Salticus scenicus; assembly: GCA_963930645.1. Classification (NCBI taxonomy): domain Eukaryota; kingdom Metazoa; phylum Arthropoda; class Arachnida; order Araneae; family Salticidae; genus Salticus; species Salticus scenicus. The sequence continues at coordinate 290,270,225 of OZ005656.1, read as the reverse complement.
TCGTTTTTAGGAATTGATTGCTTGTGTTGTAGGATTTGTCTGTGAAATTTTGTACCTCACAAAACAATCGGTGGCATTTATGCAAGATCGATGTTTGGTTATACCTTGACTTAAATTAATGTTGATTATCTTTTAGAATGTATCAGCCAGTGGGTGGCGCTGCTAGGGTGCGATTCAACCCATTTTAGTGAAAGCTATATTTCGGTAATGTATAAACACATCATTCGTATCATAAACTTAGTATATGAGATGAATATTGAGCAAAACTATGCCGCTTCATCTTGAGTGCAAATTGGCCGTCACGTGGCGCTGCCGTGCTGCAATTGATTTTCTTTTACGAGAATGCAATATCTCAGCTTCTATGATACATAAATGCACCAAACTTGGTATGTGAAATGGATAAAATATAAAACCATGCTGATTCAATTTGGATGCATATCGAATGAAAGGTGAAGCTGCTATGTTCAGACTAATTTTGGTTTACGTAAAGGCTGTATCTCAGCTTCTGTGTTATACATATGAATCAAACACGCTATGTATTTTATTTTGTTATTTATTTTATTTATTTTTAGGATAGAGTTTATGAACATTGTTTACACGGAAATTTTGAATTTTGAATTTCTAGTTTTTTTTTTTTTTTTTTTTTTAAATGGTCACTTAAAATTAGTCGAGTTTTGATCACCGGGCGATACTAGTAACTATAATTATATGTTATTTATTCTTAAATAAGAATATTTTTCTTCTTATTTTGGAGCATACAGAAGTCGTATATTCGTTTGATGTGTTCACTGCTATGGAAGTTATCTATCTATAATAATAAAAGGAAAGGTTTGTCTGTCTGTCTGTCTGTCTGTCTGTCTGTCTGTCTATCTGTCTGTCTGTCTGTCTGTCTGTCTGTCTGTCTGTCTGTTCTTTTATACGTTCAGCCCCTATTGAACGCAGAAGTACAAAAATTGACATACGGATGCTCTGGAGCCTTTCCGATGTTTTCCTCGAAACAGAATTTAAAAATTTTAATTAGTTGTGGAGATATTAATTAAAATGTCCACTCATGTCTAATCTAAAAGCGATCTCAAAGCAGAAAAAGTGGAAAATAAATTAGAAATATTTGTCCGATCGTTACAATTTCGATACCAAATGAAAGGGGCATTTTTTCTGAATCTAAGTGTGCAAGTGGTTTATCGGTACAACAATTAGATTTTTTAAAATTAACTAAAGTATGAATTTTCTGTGGCAACATCATTTCAAATGCCAGTAATGAAGACCCATCGTCTGTCATCAAAAAGGAAATGATTGCAACCGATCAAGATGTCACGTGTTTTGTAGTAGGGAAAAATATTGCAATTTTCAATTTTTTTCAAATTTTAATTCACGTTACATTTGAATTCATATTCGGCCTAGACAGCATATTATAAAGCTACTGTTCAATTTTCATGAAAATATGTGGATAAACAAATAAATGAGATTAAATTTTGTATTATATTTTCAACTATTTTAAATTGAGATATGCCGTTGAAATTTCGTAATATTGGTGTTTTTAACGCCCGATATTTCGATTCTGAATATTTTTGAAAGTGTAGAATTATTAGGAAGGGCTTGAAGGGGAGGGGGGGGGGGGGCAAGCAAACGGCCAGAAAAAAAAAATAAATAAACAAATAAATAAATGAATAAAAATAAATAAATAAAAAGAGTTACAGCGTTTGAAATTGTTATTATTAGGTTTCAAGGAAAGATAAATCGATTGCGGATATTTTCAAGTGTAAAATTATTAGAAGGGACGGAAAGGGGGGGAGGGGCAAAAACGTAAAAAAGGAACGGTTGTTTCGGAGAAAACAACGGAAAACCCAGAACGCCTTTATTCTTTTATATTTTGCAGAATTTCGAATTCTGATACTCCTTTCACATTTCATACTATGGATTTTGAACAGTATTTAGCCCGGAATTACCCAAGTTTCGGAGAAAACCACGAAAAAGTCAGACATAAATCGTTTTATAATAGTGTTTATATCATTTTTGTATCTCAGCTTCTAATTAGCATAATTTCAAAAGTAATATGTCATTTTGAAACTTATTTGAATGGAATTTCAAGAGTAGACGCCACAAATTTCTGTCACCTTCCATTAACCGACTATCATAAGTAATGGAATTTGAGATTTCACGTGATTTACACGTTTTAAGGTTTCCTGATTAGGTTTTCTTTTGTATCTCAGCTACTAATTAAAATAATTTTATAAGTAATACATTATTTGAAAGCTTTATTGATTTAGAATTGAACAGTAGATTACAGAATTTTCTACCGCCAGATGGCGCTGTAATATTTTTAAATTTCAATATTTCGAATTCTGAATATGATTAAATTATTTTTAATACATCATTCGAAAGATATTTTAAAGTACTTTTATACTATCGAAAGTGGGATTCGAGATTTCACCTAATTTACACGTTTTGAGGTCTCCTGAATCGGTTTTCTTTTGTATCTCAGGTACTAATTAAAATAATTTCATAAGTAATACATCATTTGAAAGATTTGTTGATTTGGAATCGAACAGTGGAATACAGAAATTTGTACCGCCAGATGGCACTATAATATTTTAAAATTTCAATATTTCAATTTCTAATTATGATTAAATTATTTTTAATATATCAATTGAAAGATATTTTAAAGTTCTTTTAAATTATCGAAAGTTTTCACCAGATTTACATGTTTTGAGGTGTCCTGAATCAGTTTTTTTTTGTATCTCAGTTATTAATTAAAAAAAGTTCATAAGTAATACATCATTTGAAAGCTTATTTTAGTTGATACACATTTTAAAGTACTTTTACATTATCGAAAATGAAATTCGAGATTTCACCCGATTTACACGTTTTGAGGTGTCCTGATTAGGTTTTCTTTTGCATCTCATCTACTAATTAAAATAATTTCATGAGTGATGCATCATTTGAAAGCTTTGTTTATCTGGAATGGAACAATAGATTACAGAAATTTCTACCGCCAGATGGCGCTGTAATTTTTTTAACTTTCAATATTTCAATTTCTAATTATGATTAAATTATTTTTAATGCATCATTCGAAAGATATTTTAAAGTTCTTTTATATTATCGACAGTTTTCACCAGATTTACACGTTTTGAGGTCTCCTGAATTAGTTTTCTTTTGTATCTCAGCTACTAATTAAAATAATTTCATAAGTAATACATCATTCGAAAGCTTTTTTGATTTGGAATCGAACAGTGGAATACTGAAATTTGTACCGCCAGATGGCGCTGTAATATTTTCAAATTTCAATATTTCAATTTCTAATTATGATAAAATTATTTTTAATACATCATTCGAAAGACATTTTAAAGTTCTTTTAAATTATCGAAAGTTTTCACCAGATTTACACGTTTTGAGCTGTCCTGAATCAGTTTTCTTTTATATCTCAGTTATTAATTAAAAAAATTTCATAAGTAATACATCATTTGAAAGCTTTGTTGACTTGATACACATTTTAAAGTACTTTTACATAATCGAAAATGGAATTCGAGATTTCACCCGATTTACACGTTTTGAGGTCTCCTAATTAGGTTTTCTTTTGTATCTCAGCTACTAATTAAAATAATTTCATAAGTAATACATCATTAGAAAGCTTTTTTGATTTGGAATCGAACAGTGGATTACAGAAATTTCTACCGCCAGATGGCGCTGTAATATTTTCAAATTTCAATATTTGAATTTCTAATTATGATTAAATTATTTTTAATGCATCATTCGAAAGATATTTTAAAGTTCTTTTATATTATCGACAGTTTTCACCAGATTTACACGTTTTGAGGTCTCCTGAATTAGTTTTCTTTTGTATCTCAGCTACTAATTAAAATAATTTCGTAATACATCATTAGAAAGCTTTTTTGATTTGGAATCGAACAGTGGAATACAGAAATTTGTACCGCCAGATGGCGCTGTAACATTTTAAAATTTCAATATTTCAATTTCTAATTATCATTAAATTATTTGTAATACATCATTCGAAAGATATTTTAAAGTTTTTTAAATTATCGAAAGTTTTCACCAGATTTACACGTTTTGAGGTGTCCTGAATCAGTTTTTTTTTTTTTTTTTTGTATCTCAGTTATTAATTAAAAAAAGTTCATAAGTAAAACATCATTTGAAAGCTTATTTTAGTTGATACACATTTTAAAGTACATTTACATTATCGAAAATGGAATTGGAGATTTCACCCGATTTACACGTTTTGAGGTCTCCTGATTAGGTTTTCTTTTGTATCTCATCTACTAATTAAAATAGTTTCATGAGTAATACATCATTTGAAAGCTATGTTGATCTGGAATGGAGCAATAGATTACAGAAATTTCTACAGCCAGATGGCGCTGTAATATTTTTAAATTTCAATATTTCATATTCTAATTATGATTAAATTATTTCTAATACATCATTCGAAAGATATTTTAAAGTTCTTTTACATTATCGAAAGTGGAATTCGAGATTTCACCTGATTTACAATTTAAAGTGTCCTGATCAGGTTTTCTTTTGCATCTCAGCTAATTGAGTAAGACCGTTCAAAATTGGTATATGCAAGTTAATTAGGAGGGGCTGGAACGGTGGGGAAGGAATAGTCGCGCATGGGTTTGGGACCCGGTGCGAGTTTTTACCCGTTGATAAAAGATTTTTTTTTTAATTTTATTTTCTTAATAATAAAAGTTTGAGTTGAGAAGGAATATGCGTGTACAGCGCACGTATATCCTCAAACGTGCGCGCACAGCGCGCATTGGTCTGCGCTGCCGACGGCAGTGGCGTCCCGGTGTGAGTTTTTACCTGATGCTAAATGATATATTTTTTAATTCCTTTTCTTAAGAATGAAAGTTTATGAGTATAAACATGGAATTTTGAGAAGTCATAAGGATGGTGAAGGAATACGTGCGCGCAGCGCACGGGTCTACGCTGCCGAAGGCAGTGGGGACCCGGTGCGACATTTTTCCTGATCAGAATTTTTTTTTCTCTTTTTTTATCACATGATAAAAATTAATGCAATTTTGAGAATTCATTAATTTTTGTGATTCATTTAAAAATAGTGACCAGCGAAGCGGGCGTAGCCTGCTAGTTTATAATAATTAGTGATATGGCCTTAAGAATTTATAAATAGCCCTAAAAATTAAAAAAATTAGAACAAATAAAAATTTATTATAATCTATAATAATAAATGGAAAGGTTTGTCTGTCTGTCTGTCTGTCTGTCTGTCTGTCTGTCTATCTGTCTGTCTGTCTGTCTGTCTGTCTGTCTGTTCTTTTATACGTTCAGCCCCTATTGAACGCAGAAGTACAAGAATTGACATACGGATGCTCTGGAGCCTTTCCGATGTTTTCTTCGAAACAGAATTTAAAAATCTTAATTAGTTTCGGAGATATTAATTAAAATGCTGACCCATATCGATCGCGAAAATGACCAAAAATCCTTATCGCTTAAAAAGAGGATTCTATCAGCATTCAGCAGACGATTTAAACGGCTGTCTCTAACCGCAAAAAAACATGTGCAAGTCATTAATGTCACATGATCTTTAACTGGGGTTAAAAATTGCAAATTTCAAAGTGCTTCAAATTTTCTTTTTCGTACACAACACTTAATATACAACCTATTCAGCACAAAACCAACCTGCAGTTAAAATTTCATCAAATTTCATTAATAAACAAAGCAGTTACATTTTAATTGCTAATTAAATCTTATTCTAACACGTAATCTATCTTTCAATAGACGATAGGAGTTTCCATAGCAACAAAATACATTTGAAGGAACTAAAAAATACTTTTTCTTTCTTTCTTTTTTTTTTACTTCCATTACCCGACTACCGTGGTATATATATATAGGTTTTGGCGAAATAAAAAATATTTATTTTTCTTTTTACTTCCATTAATAAAACTACCGTAGATAATGGAATTAAAGATTTCACGTGATTTACATGTTTTAGAATGTCCTGATTAGGTTTTCTTTTGTATCACAGCTACTAATTAAAATAATTTCATAAGTAACACATTATTTGAAAGCTTTGTTGATTTGGAATTGAACAGTATATCTTTTAAATTATCGAAAGTTTTCACCAGATTTACACGCTTTAAGGTCTCCTGAATCAGTTTTCTTTTGTATCTCAGCTACTAATTAAAATAATTTCATGAGTAATACATCATTAGAAAGCTTTTTTAGATTTGGAATCGAACAGTGTAATACAGAAATTTGTACCGCCAGATGGCGCTGTAATATTTTAAAATTTCAAAATTTCAATTTCTAATTATGATTAAATTAATTTTAATACATCATTCGAAAGATATTTTAAAGTTCTTTTAAATTATCGAAAGTTTTCACCAGATTTACACGTTTTGAGGTGTCCTGAATCAGTTTTTTTTTTTATCTCAGCTATTAATTAAAAAAAGTTCATAAGTAATATATCATTTAAAAGCTTATTTTAGTTGATACACATTTTAAAGTACTTTTACATTATCGAAAATGGAATTCGAGATTTCACCCGATTTACACGTTTTGAGGTGTCCTGATTAGGTTTTCCTTTGTATCTCAGCTACTAATTAAAATAATTTTATAAGTAATACATCATTAGAAAGCTTTTTTGATTTGAAATCGAACAGTGGATTACAGAATTCTCTACCGCCAGATGGCGCTGTAATATTTTCAAATTTCGATATTTCAATTTCTAATTATGATTAAATTATTTTTAATGCATCATTCGAAAGATATTTTAAAGTTCTTTTATATTATCGACAGTTTTCACCAGATTTACACGTTTTGAGGTCTTCTGAATTAGTTTTCTTTTGTATCTCAGCTACTAATTAAAATAATTTCGTAAGTAGTACATCATTAGAAAGCTTTTTTGATTAGGAATCGAACAGTGGAATACAGAAATTTGTACCGCCAGATGGCGCTGTAATATTTTAAAATTTCAATTTCTAATTATGATTAAATTATTTTTAATACATCATTCGAAAGATATTTTAAAGTTCTTTTAAATTATCGAAAGTTTTCACCAGATTTACATGTTTTGAGGTGTCCTGAATCAGTTTTCTTTTGTATCTCAGCTACTAATTAAAATAATTTCATAAGTAATACATCATTAGAAAGCTTTTTTGATTTGGAATCGAACAGTGGAATACAGAAATTTGTACCGCCAGATGGCGCTGTAATATTTTAAAATTTCAATATTTCAATTTCTAATTATGATTAAATTATTTGTAATACATCATTCGAAAGATATTTTAAAGTTCTTTTAAATTATCGAAAGTTTTCACCAGATTTACACGTTTTGAGGTGTCCTGAATCAGTTTTTTTTTTTTTTTTTTTTTTTTTGTATCTCAGTTATTAATTAAAAAAAGTTTATAAGTAATACATCATTTGAAAGCTGGTTTTAGTTGATACACATTTTAAAGTACTTTTACATTATGGAAAAATGGAATTCGAGATTTCACCCGATTTACACGTTTTGAGGTGTCCTGATTAGGTTTTCTTTTGTATCTCATCTACTAATTAAAATAATTTCATGAGTAAATAATCATTTGTAAGCTTTGTTGATCTGGAATGGAACAATAGATTACAGAAATTTCTATCACCAGATGGCGCTGTAATATTTTTAAATTTCAATATTTCATATTCTAATTATGATTAAATTATTTCTAATACATCATTCGAAAGATATTTTAAAGTTCTTTTACATTATCGAAAGTGGAATTCGAGATTTCACCTGATTTACAATTTAAAGTTTCCTGATCAGGTTTTCTTTTGCATCTCAGCTAATTGAGTAAGAATAAGTAACTGGAATGGAACAATAGATTACAGAAATTTCTACCGCCAGATGGCGCTGTAATATTGATCTGATATTCTAATTATGATTAAATTATTTCTAATACATCATTCGAAAGATATTTTAAAGTTTTTTTACATTATCGAAAGTGGAATTCGAGATTTCACTTGATTTACAATTTAAAGTGTCCTGATCAGGCTTTCTTTTGCATCTCAGCTAATTGCCGAAACGTCAGTGGAGGCCCTCTGTTGAGACTCAAAACGGTTTTGGGCTGTGTCTGTCTGTCCGTCTGTCTGTCTGTCTGTCGCGCGATAGCGGCCGCAAAATTAGGGCTATTGACTTGAAATTTGGTACACATGTTCATGAGCCCCACGAAATTAGCTGTATAGTTTTTGGTATGTATTCCTTTTGTAGTTCGTATACAGGGACACGCCAAAGTTTTTCTTATCATTACGGTCTATGGGAGGAATTTGTACGTATCGCGATAGCGGCCGCAAAAATAGAGCTATTGACTTGAAACTTGGTACACATGTTCATGAGCCCCATGGAATTAGCTGTATAGTTTTTGGTATGTATTCCATTTGTAGTTCGTATACAGGGACACGCCAAACTTTTTCTTATCATTACGGCTTATGGGAGGAATTTGTATGTATCGCGGTAGTGGCCGCAAAAATAGCGCTATTGACTTGAAATTTGGTACACATGTTCATGCGCTCCACGAAATCAGCTGTATAGTTTTTGGTATATATTCCATTTGTAGTTCGTATACAGGGACACGCCAAAGTTTTTCTTATCATTACGGCCTAAGGGAGGAATTTGTATGTATTGCGATAGCGGCCACAAAAATCACGCTATTGACTTGCAATTTGGTACACATATTCATGAGCCCAACGGAATTAGCTGTATAGTTTTAGGTGTGTATTCCATTTGTAGTTCGTGTACAGGGACATGCCAAAGTCATTCTATCATTACGGCCTATGGAAAGAATCTGTATGTACCGCGATAGTCACCGCAAGAATCAAGCTATTGACTTCCAATTTTTGCCGAAACGTCAGTGGAAGGCCTCTGTTGAGACTCAACAGGATTTTGTGTTCCGTCTGCCTGTCTGTCTGTCGTGTGATAGCGGCCGCAAATATCACGCTATTGACTTGAAATTTGGTACCCATGTTCATGATCCCCACAAAATTAGCTGCTTAGTTTTTGGTATGTATTCCATTTGTAGTTCGTATACAGGGACACGCCAAAGTTTTTCTTATCATTACGGCCTAAGGGAGGAATTTGTATTTATCGCGATAGCGGCCACAAAAATCACGCTACTGACTTGCAATTTGGTACACATATTCATGAGCCCAACGGAATTAGCTGTATAGTTTTAGGTGTATATTCCATTTGTAGTTCGTGTACAGGCACACGCCAAAGTTTTTCTTATCATTTCTGCTTATGGGAGGAATTTGTATGTATCGCGATAGCGGCCACAAAAATCACGCTATTGACTTGCAATTTGGTACACATATTCATGAGCCCAACGGAATTAGCTGTATAGTTTTAGGTGTGTATTCCATTTGTAGTTCTTGTACAGGGACACGCCAAAGTCATTCTATTATTACGGCCTATGGGAAGAATCTGTATGTACCGCAATAGCCACCGCAAAAATCAAGCTATTGACTTCAAATTTTTAAAGAAACGTCAGTGGAGGCCTCTGTTGAGACTCAAAAGGATTTTGTGTTCCGTCTGTCCGTCTGTCTGTCTGTCGTGCGATAGCGGCCGCAAATATCACGCTATTGACTTGAAATTTGGTACACATGTTCATGATCCCCACGAAATTAGCTGTATAGTTTTGGGTGTGCATTCCATTTGTAGTTCGTGTACAGGGACACGCCAAATTTTTTTTATCATTACGGCCTATGGGAAGAATTTGTATGTACCGCAATAGCGGCCGCAAAAATTCTCCGATTGATTTGCAAATTGACACATATATTCAGGCTCGGTATAGAAATAGCTATTTATTTTTTTAGGCCTATACTTTTTATGGATTGTATACAGGGACACGCCAAAATACTTCACATTACGGCGTATGAAGTGAATTGCGTTTAAACGCATTTTAACATCTTTACTTTGCAATCAAGAAAATTAAACTAGCGTAAATGTGTAACATGTTTAACTTATGTTGTTTGAAGAGAATATGTGCTCTTAAGCTTACTAATTAATGTTCAGGACCTTACAAAATTGTTCTGATAATGTCACGTAGTCATCCAAACGATGTTAAATTTGGAACAATTATTAATTTTAAACGCAAAGTAAGCTGAATAGTTTTTACAGGTGTATAGAATGTTTATGGTTTGTTTACAGAGACACGCAAAAGAATTTCGTAGCATTAGAGCCTATGGACAAACTTTTATTTAAGAGCGCACTTTAATGCGTTTATGCTGCATTGAACTTAATAAAATTAACATACATTATAAAGATGCTTAAATTATGTTTACTCTTAAAAAAGGTTATGTATAGACTAAATAATTTATGGGACCACACAAAATAATTCCGAGTATGTACTGTAATCATCCAAATGATGTCAAATTAGTTTGAAAAATTAATGAGTTATAATTAATTAAGTTTATTCTTATTATTGGCGTTTATAATGACTGTGGCTACTTTTCCGGGATATATAAAATAATTTCGTACTATTACGGTCTACAGTCGATATTTCTTAAAAGTTTATTTTAACATGGTTACACACCATCAAATATAATGAATTTATGTTAGAATTTTAAAAGCATGTTTTCTTGTTGATAATTGCGGGCATAGAATTGGAAATTAGTTTAAAGGTTACGCAAAATATTTCCGATATGCTATGTATTTTTTTTTTTTTTTTTTTTTGTATGAAATTTGGTAGTTATGAAATTTGGTATTTATGAATTTCACGGAAATAATACAAGACCGTCGTTTATTAAGAATACATATTGTTGCGTACATGGGGGTCCGTAAGTTGTCCGAGAATGAAAGGCAAAACTTGCAAAAATTCAGTGATGTATTCACTGGAAGTTCCAGAAAAATACAGGTCTATAAACCAAGTATCAGCTTCAATTCAACCAGTAAACACAGCTTAAACAACAGCCGTTAACAGCAAAACAACGGTACAAACTATTTAGCAATAACATATAAAGAAAGTCTCATCTAAAGAGGCTCAAAGCAAAGCAAACATTTCACGAAACTGACACAGATCTGAGACTGACTGCCTTGGCGAAAAATGCTCCTTTTATACTTTTCTATCGAACACAGACTGTTCTGGAAAATTCTCGTATCTCATAATGAGATTATAGAGCTTCCATATTTGGTATATCCCTAATAAGGATTTTCTCGCGAAGGTCGCCAAAAAAATCGCCAAGGAAGGAAACAGTCGCCAAATTTGGCGCCAAATCCATTTCTTCCCTTATTGGAGCTTTTTTAAATGTTTTTAAGGGAAAATTAGGCTATTTTAACGCTAAAACGACTAAAAATGCAGAAAGTTAGCTAAAAGCGAAAGTTAGCTAATGCGAAAGTTAGCTTTACTAAACTTCTATGAAAGAATTGATACAAAAATAAATGCAATTATTTACAATTCCGTAACACTTTATAAGATATGCAAATAGAAATATAGCGGGGGGTTGAGGGGGACGGCAGCCCCCCTCAGGAATGTATCTGATTATGGTAACAAGTCGATCGAATCAATATATACGATTATATAATAAGGAATAAATAAAAATGACCTATTGAATAATGTCTGATGTAAATAGGACGTTGAGGCTCCTGATCTGCAGATCCACTAGTTGAGTAAGAATAAGTAACTGGAATGGAACAATAGATTACAGAAATTTCTACCGCCAGATGGCGCTGTAATATTTTTAAATTTCAATATTTCATATTCTAATTATGATTAAATTATTTCTAATACATCATTCGAAAGATATTTTAAAGTTCTTTTACATTATCGAAAGTGGAATTCGAGATTTCACCTGATTTACAATTTAAAGTGTCCTGATCAGGTTTTCTTTTGCATATCAGCTAATTGAGTAAGACCGTTCAAAATTGGTATATGCAAGTTAATTAGGAGGGGCTGGAACGGTGGGGAAGGAATAGGCGCGCAGCGCGCATGGGTTTGGGACCCGGTGCGAGTTTTTACCCGATGATAAAAGATTTTTTTATTTTATTTTTTATTTTCTTAATAATAAAAGTTTGAGTTGAGAAGGAATATGCGTGTGGTACAGCGCACGTATATCCTCAAGCGTGCGCGCGCAGCGCGCGTGGGTCTGCGCTGCCGAAGGCAGTGGCGTCCCGGTGTGAGTTTTTACCCGATGCTAAATGATATATTTTTAATTCCTTTTCTTGAGAATGAAAGTTTATGAGTAATAACATTGAATTCTGAGAAGTCATAAGGACAGTGAAGGAATACGTGCGCGCAGCGCACGGGTCTACGCTGCCGAAGGCAGTGGGGACCCGGTGCGACATTTTTCCCGATCAGAATTTTTTTTTCTCTTTTTTTATCACATGATACAAATTAATGCAATTTTGAGAATTCATTAATTATTGTGATTCATTTAAAAATAGTGACCAGCGAAGCGGGCGTAGCCTGCTAGTCTATAATAATAAAGGAAGATGTCTGTCTGTCTATCTGTCTGTCTGTCTGTCTGTCTGTCTGTCTGTCTCTCTGTCTGTCTGTCTGTCTGAGCATCTATACGTTCAGCCCCTACTGAACGCAGAACTACAAAATTTGACATACGGGTGCTCAGAAGCCTGCCCGAGGGGATAGTCGAAACAGAATTTAAAAATTTTAATTAGTTGCGGAGATATTAATTAAAATGTAGACCTATGTCTTAATCAAAAAGCGATCTCAATGACTCAGAATTCACCGAGATTGCATAAAAGTAGATATTTTAACGGAGTTAAAAGCAGAAAAAATGGAAAATAAATTAGAAATATTAGTCCGATCATTACGAATTTGGTACCAAATGAAAGGGGAATTTTTTCCGAATCTAAGAGTGCAAGCGGCTTATCAATACGTCAATTAGATTTTTTAAAATTAACTAAACTATGAAATTTAGTTGGCAACAGGCAGACGATTTTCTAAGCGGTCTCGGTCGGAAACAAAACACATACGAGACAACTGTCTGTGATGTCTGTGATGAAAACGGAAATGGTTGTAATCAATTAAGATATCATGTGTTTTATACTGGGGGGAAAAATTGCAATTTTCAATTTTTTTCAAATTTTCATTCACGTTACATTTGAATTAATATTCGGCCTAGACAGCATATTATAAAGCTACTGTTCAATTTTCATGAAAATATATGAATAATTAAAAAAATGACATATTTATTGGAAAAAGATTGTCTTCTTTTATTTTTTTGCAGTATTTGCAGTAGTCGAAATTTCGTAGTATGTAGTTTTAATGCCCGATAATTCGATTGTGAATATTTTTGAAAGAGTACGATTATTAGGGAGGGCTTGAGGGACAGGGAAAAAAGGAAAAAAAAAAAAAAAAAAAGAGTTGCAGCGTTTGAAATTGGTTGGCATATTAAGATTTTAAGGCAAGGTATTTGGTTTTCTTTTTTATCCCAGCTTCTAATTAAAATAATTTCATAAGTAATACATCATTTGAAAGCTTTGTTGATTTGGAATTGAACAGTAGATTACAGAAATTTCTACCGCCAGATGGCGCTGAAATATTTTAAAATTTCAATATTTCAAATTCTAATTATGATTATATAATTTTTAATGCATCATTCGAAAGATATTTTAAAGTTCTTTTATATTATCGAAAGTATTATTCGAGATTTTACCCGATTTACACGTTTTAAGGTTTCCTTTTTAGGTTTTCTTTTGTATCTCAGCTACTAATTAAAATATTTTCATAAGTAATACATCATTTGAAAGCTTTGTTGATTTGGAATTGAACAATATATTACAGAAATTTTTACCGCCAGATGGCGCTGCTACATTTTAAAATTTCAATATTTCAAATTCCAATGAGCGAGGAAGGTGTTGTAAGTTCTAAAACGGGGATAAGGCGCCGCAGGCGCCACCGAGCGGGACTTAGCTAAAGTTAGAAATTTGAAATATCAGCGCCGAAGGCGCTACCGCACGGGAGTTTACTGCGATTTAGATAAGCTATTTTCACGATATATCAATAAGCTGTTATTAGACCTGATACGGGAAAAAGGCGCCGCAGGCGCCACCGAGCGGGAGTTTCGTACAGTCGGATTTTTCAGGGATCGCGAACCAGCTGGTCGCCGAAGGCGGCTAGTTAGTAATAAAAGAATAGAAGTATGTCAATATGTATCTTTTTGAAATATCAACGTACCTAAACATTTTATAATTTGCAATTTTTTTCATCTATAACTTAAAACTACATTCATTAAAAATATCTATCTGAGAGCACTGTAAACTATTTTATAAGCTCAGCTAATATGTTAATTATCATAGCTCATTAAAAAAATAAGGAAAAGGAAATAGAATTTAGCTACGTTCTAGTGATTGCGTGCTTATTTGCGTACTTGTAATAACTAACATATATTAATTGCTTGTTATATTATTGTTTAGGTGTAAATCAGATTTAGTTAAGCATTTAGATGAATGTTAATTTTGTAAGTTAATACCATAAATTGCAAAATCACGCAACATTTGTTTCGCGTCGAAATAATCAATAATTTCGTGCGTTGCAACTAAGAGGCTCCACTTACTTACCTACTTTGTTTTTACTGATGAATAATCGTGCTTGAATATTCCGACAACAAACGACCTGTCCGCGACAAGTTACTACTTACGTACCACTTACTTATCTACTCTGTGTCTGCGGAACCATTGTTGGGAGTTTTTAGAAAATTTGATCTTTAGCATTTCAATCCTTTTGTAATCCGCTGCTCCAAGACCACGAGAAATCTATCCGACCAGAAATGAGTCAATTCCGATGGTCCCGCACTACCTATACTCAAAGTTTTACTTCCCTGGGTGAATATTTTGTTTAAAGTTTGTTTCTATATATTTAAATGAGTTATTATCGTACGTAAAGTTTACAATCTGGTTTGGGAAAAAGGTATATAACGATGAAAATAATCAAATACAATCCGTATAAAAGCCGTCTACATTATTTTTGTAAATTAAGTGTGTGAATCAGAATTATGCGCTAAAAACTACACTGTAACTACTTACTTCAGTATTTGCTTTGACCATCGTAGTGACGCGGGAATACATTTTCAGGAAACTTCACCAGAAAGTGTCCGAACTAGAGAACCTGTCTACATTTCATACATTTTTGTTTCAATAATTTGGAATAAACCAGCTTGAAATTATTTGCAACAATTTTACATTTTTCTTTAAAGTAGATGTTTTTATTAACGGTGAAAAAAGTTATATAGGGGAGACCCGTGTACCTAGGTCATAGGGCCTAGGAACATGTACCTAGGGCCACCCCACTTTATTTGAATAATATTTAGTTTTAAGTTTTAATACTCAGTTGGGAGAGCAACAACACCAATTGCTATTTTTACAACTACTTTGAAACCTTTCAGGAGAAAGTTTTGACAAGTTACATGTAGAAAAAGTATTTACATGGTTTGAAGTAAAATTTTACAGCTCATCTCTTTTGCTATTTTACAAAGGCAAGTCAAATAGTTTTCATTCATTTCTAGAGTATATTTTTGCTTGAGTAATAAATGAGATATTTAAATAGTCCTCTCTGCATGTGGATGTTTTAGTGGAAGGCATTTTGAAGGAAATTACCAAAATTTGTACCTAGGGCCACATAGCTGCCTTATACCTAGAGCCATCCATGGTCCTAGGTATAGTTGCAATCATATTCTTCATGTTGTTAAAATTTAATTGACAAACTTTTATAATTAAATGAAGTATATTGTTTTATGAGGGATATTGTTTCAACCCTCCACCAATCATGAGCTGCAACCGTTGGTCAGAGATGTGTTTGGACTTCTTGAGAAATACTACAGTACAGCCTGTAGCAACTGGATATTGGCAAACCAATCACTATATATAAAGTTGCTGAAAATGTTGCCAAGTACTGCCCGTCAGACTTTACTCCTGTAAACATTCTATCAGGCTTTCATGTATCTGGCATAGTGAATGAATATATCTTCACTGAGGATGAATATTTAAGTCCAGATGTGACCGACAGACAAGATCCCTCCATAAATTTCTGAAAAAAAATTTTCCCGGAAGATAGTGAACCAACAGTGATAGAACTAGATGTCTCTATTTCGTGTCCTGTTGAAATTTCGAAACTTTCAAGATCTAACTTCTTTTCGTGTGGCATGCTTGAACAGGTTCGAACCTAAGCAAAACCTTTACCTAAAGCGAACGCTCGTACATCAAAGAAAAGATGTGGCCCCAAAACCAAGGAGATCTATAAATCCAAGAGACACTCCAAAAAAAAAGAAATTGAAGAAAAAAAACATTCTATCAGAATATGACAAAGAAAAAAAAAAAGAGTGAAAAATTCCGTGTTTCAAATTAAAGCAACAATATGATAATTATTATATGATAATGATACGGTTTCTTTCATAAAATACATGTTTATATGCTTATTTTCTATTCATTACAAAGTGAAATCTAATTTTGAGAGAATGGTCTTAGGTTCAATGAGGTTTGGCCCTAGGTACAATGAGCGTGCATTCTGTGAAGTTTATTTGAAAACTGTTTCTGTGAAGTTTATTTGTCAGAATTTATTATTTTAAGTGTTTATATTAATCTCAATTAAAAGTAATTAGTCCTAAAAATATGTACATATCAGTTTCATGATTGTTTCATGATCAGTTTCAGCTCTCTTTTTGGGCACTGAAAACAAGTGGCCCTAGGTATAATGAGGTCTGACCCCAGGTACAATGAAGGTGTTGTACCTAGGGCCATGGTTGGTTGGAGGATTAAGGCCGATTGACTCCTTATGTGTCCTAGGCCTCCTAGGGCCATGAGTGAAGTTTCTTTAAAAACCTTCTATTTGTCGGAATTTATTATTTGACGTATTTATATTAATCCAATTGGAAGTAATTAGTCCTAAAGATATGTACATATCAGTTTGATAATTTTAAACAGGTCAAGGGCTCTGTTTTAGGGCATTGAAAAAAAGCGGCCCTATGTACACAGGTCTCCCTATACAAGATTTTTTTTTTCTGGCATACTTTAAGAAATAAAGGACATTTTTTGTAGTTAACCCGCGATTAGGCCTGTGTATATTGTTATATTCAGTGTACTGTGGGACCAGTGACACTTTAAGTTACATCCAACACTGTTAGTATTAATCACCTTTCTTCAACTAAAGTGTTTAAGTGTTACTTAAGTGTTTTTACAATTTAAACATACATATAAATTTTCATCTTATAATACGAACTTAAATTTATGTCATAAATAAATGCTGATTGATTTTCTAAAAATAAAATAATAAAGCTTTTAAAAAAAATGTTCCACAAGCGTAGTTAGAGCTCTCTTTTCCTTCCTGTAGTAAACTAAATAAACATATATAAAAGTCCGCAAATTAGTTTGTTAGAGGTCTGTGAAGCACAAATAAATATGTTCAATTCACGTCACTTCTTTTTCCCTTCGAAAATGAACTCTTCATTCTCAACTTTCATTCGTATGTTTATAAAAGAAAATTTTCTCGCAAAACACATACGTCATTAGTTTTCTTAGCCACAAGATTTATTTTAGTTTATTTCTCCCAGTTGCTTTTCACTTCACGTAGCTTTCTTTCTTTGTTGTGAAAAGACTTAAATTAATATCAAAATAAGATCTGTTTTGATCATTTCACTTTCTTGGAAACAAAGCCATCCATTAATATGAAGACGACAGAAAATGAGTTATCTTTCTAAAACAGTCACGTTTCCACACCCCGTTGCTTCGAATGACGATCCTTAAAACAAACATTAGATCTTAATAGGGCAGAATTAAATTAGAGATGATTATTTAATTCTGTATGGAACTGTTACTCATCATATATATTTCTTTATCTTTTAAGAATGAAGTTGGTAAGTTTTTTTTTTTTTTTATACAAGTAAAGTATATTATACTAGCAGGCACAGCCCGCTTTGCTGGTCCCTATTTTTAAATGAATCACTATAATGAATTATCAAAATTGCATTAATTTTTATCACGTGAAAAAAAAAAGAGAAACAAAATCTGATTAGGAAAAATGTCGCACCGGGTTCTCATTGCCTTCGGAAAAAATTCCCAACATGCTCTAACCCTTATTTCTATTATTTTCCCACTTCGCCCCCCCCCCTCCTGTCTATCCTAATATTTTTACAAATTTGAAAATATCCTCAATCGATTTGTAAGTATCAAAAACCTCTATGCACCAGTTTTGAACGATATATCTCTATTTTTATTTTTTTGCCGCTCTACTCCCCCGCCTTCCCACCCTCCCAATAATTTTAAAAATTCGAAAATATCCGCAATCGATTTGTAGGTATCGGAAACCTCTATGTATCAATTTTGAATGATCTAACTCTATTTTCTTTTTTTTTTTGCCCCTCTGCCCCCCCTTCCCGGCCCTCCTAATAACTTTACACTTTCGAAAATATCCCCATTCGACTTGCAGGCCTCTAAAACCTATCTGTACCAATTTTGAACGGCCTAACTGTATTTCTATTTGTTTTTTACCATAGCCCCCCCCCTCTTCCCGCCCCACCTAATAATTTTAAAAATTCGAAAATATCCGCAATCGAGTTGTAAGTATCGAAAACATCTATATACCAATTTTGAACGATCTAACTCTATTTTTATTTTTTTGCCCCCCTCTCCCCTCCCCCTTTTCCGGCCCTCCTAATAACTTTACACTTTCGAAAATATCTCCATTCGACTTGCAGGCATCTAAAACCTATCTGTATCAATTTTGAACGCCCGAACTGTATTTCTATTTGTTTTTGCCCCTTAGCCCCCTCTCCCCCCTTGCTGCCCCACCTGGGGGCTGAATTTCTAAAATTCCAGAAATTGGTTTTTAGATATTTGCATTAGCTATATTTTAGAGCAAAAATTTCACGCATATCTATTTTTTTTGTTTGAGATATATAGGATTATGCGAAATCACGTTTTACGCATGTGAAATCACGTTTTGCCCCCCCCCCCGCCCCCCTTGGGGACCGAATTTTGAAAATTCCAGAAATTGGTTTTTTGACATTTGTATTAGCTATATTTAAAATCAAAAATTTTACGGATATCTGTTTTTTTGTTTGAGATATGAAGGATTTTGTGAAATCACGTTTTGCCCCTCCTCCCCCCCTTGGGGGGCGAATTTTGTAAAATCGCTTCTTAGTGGGTTCCTACGTCATAGAAAGAACATTGTCACAAAATTTCATGCTTCTAGGTCCAGGGGTTTGGTCTGGGCGTTGATAGATCACCCCCTCACTCACTCACTCAGGAAGTGTTCTTTTATATATATAGATTGTTATATCCTTAACGATGCAGTAAGTTATAAGCCATTCATAAGTGTTAAATAAGGTTTTTCTTTTTTCATTGACGATCAGAAATAATTATCATAATTAGTTTAATTAGTGTGCAATTTACATTTTTTTCTCGATTCAAAAACTGTTAAATTAGTCATACTTGCAATCCGTTAGTGACAAAACGTGTATAAAAATAAGTACCTATTTTAAATATTAAGAAAATGGATAGTATTGAGTATATCTATTTACTATATAATTTAATAATATTGAATGCTATATTATATAATACTAGTATATAACCCCGTCAAAAATGTCGGAATGTGAACAATAAATCTTGAAAACAATATTTAGATTATGATGGTTACCGCGTGATCATTTAAATCTATTTTCAATTTTTGTTTATAAATCAAATGTGTTTCGATATTTTATAATTTTCGTTCTGAAAAAAAAAAAAAAAAAAAAAAAAAAATTCTACCCGATCAATAAATATGAATGACAATAAAAAAACTGCTGGTTGACAAAAAATATAGGCCCGACAACACAACAGCAACAACACATCCCAGTGTTCCATTAAGTGCTCTATACGCAAGCGAAGTGTGACGTCACTGACCGTCCGTGGATGCAAGAAAATAATTTCCTATGTTAATAGCACATTGGATTTTTTGCAAAAAATTATTAAAAATCAAGGAAAATTATTTCCCGATTTGAATCCCCATATTTGGGTCATACATGTATTAGTTATCATGTGCATGTGTTAGATTGAGTTATTTTGCTGTCAAATTGACAAAATTTTAATTTTAAATTTCAAAACTCTGTTGTCCTGGGCGTTTTTGTACTTGGCGATCAAAAACGTACTACGAAAATATACATGCCAGACGTATATTTTCGTAATATGTATTGTGCGAAATATTGTTTCATATTATTCATTACTCTCTAATTATAAGTTTTTAAAATAACCATGATTTTTGAAAGGAATTAAATTATATTCGCCAGATAATTTGGTGATATATATATATATATATATTCTGCCAGGGATGACCGATATCAAATCTATTCCGCTGCAACATATTAGCATCTTATATCAGGTACTTTATTTAGACATTTGAAAACAAAATTCACTTCAAATTATGATAGAATATTTATCATTTTCCTTTTAATTAGTATATTCGTTGGATATTTATTGTGTAAATATCATCCTTTGAAATGAAATGTTTATGTTTTCAATGGAATATGGAAGTTTGCCATTTTTTTTTTTTTTTTTTTATCTAGAATTTTGAAATTTAAAATTCAAATTTTATCAATTTTAGAACAAAAACAACTTAATCTAACGCATGCACATGATAACTAATACATATCTATACCTAAATATGGGGATTAAAATCGGGAAATAATTTCCGTCGATTTTTAATAATTTTTTACGAAAAATCCATTGGGCGTTAAACATAGGAAATATTTTTCTTATATCCACGAACGGCCAGTGACGTCATCACTTCGCTTGCGTATTTAAAGTCCTCATAATAAGAAAAAAAGATTCACTTCGTTTTACCAAAATACTCTTTTTTAAGACTATCGTAGATCCTGTTTTCAAATTTTCTAACTAACTATCCAATAACTACAGACACTCAATGCTAACCCAAATTCACCTCTACTCGATACCTCCAACCAGCTATCTCCCCCACAACATCGCCAAAATATCCAGGATCCAGCTAGGGACTTTCTCATTCTCAACCGAACATTTTTCCTTGACTCGACATTATTACCTTAGACTACTCTACTTTCAATACTCATTTCAACTGGTGACTTTTACTTGCCCAACCAAACATTCTATCCCAACTATCACTTTACACTAATTTCAAAACTAAAATCAACTGGCGGCATTTACGTACTAAACTCAACGCCAATCATACCTTACAATGTAAACAAACAATGAAGCTTCATAAAAATATTTAACGGCTTTAATACGTTTTTACAAATATTAAGATTTTTAAGGCTTTAATATGTTTTAGAAATATTTTAAGCGTTTTTTACTTTCTTCTATATGTAATATAGAGAAAGTATTGGATTCGCGAAAATTTTCGAAGTCCATTTTTTGATGGATTTACATGTTTTGGGATATGGAGAACACGAATTAATAGTTTTTAAAAAATGTCTGTCTGTCTGTCTGTCTGTCTGTCTGTCTGTCTGTCTGTCTGTCTGTCTGTCTGTCTGTCTGTCTGTCTGTCTGTCTGTCTGTCTGTCTGTCTGTCTGTCTGTCTGTCTGTATCATTTTTTTGTGGACGCTGTATCTCACGAACCAATGAATGAAACTTAACCAAACTTGGTATTTAGTTGCACCCTGACATAAACTGGTGCTGATTAGATTTTGGGATCAATCGCTCAATAGGTGGCGTTGTGATCGCATTTTATGCAAATTTTTAACATGGCAGCATAGGACAAAATTCCGTATAAATGGGCATAAAGAGAGTTATTTTACACTTGTGATTGTAAAATTAATAGGATTTATTGATAATAGTAGTAGTTAGCTAGGAAAAAAATTTTGTGCATGGGGGGGCATCGGTTCCCCCCCTGGGGGGGAAAATCCCCCCCCGGGGAAGTAAATTTTCAAGATGGGTATCTTTCGAAAGGTCTCGTTGATAATAGTAATAGTTAACTTGGAAAAAATTTTTGTGCATGTGGGGGCATCGGTTGCCCCCCCACCGGGGGGGGAAGTTCCCACCCGGGGGGGCAAAATTTCAAGATGGGTATCTTTCGAAAGATCTCGTCAATACCTTTAAAACGAATGGTTGAACGATAAATCTGTGATAATTTAAACCAAAGTTATCGATTTTTTTAACTTTTAACAAAAAAAAACTTAGAAAAATATCACAATTTTTTTTTTTTTTTTTTTTTAACGAAATTTAACCAAACTTGGTATTTAGTTGGTCCCTGACATAAACTGGTGCTGATTATGTTTGGGGATCAATAGCTCAACAGGTGGCGCTGTGATAGCATTTTATCTAAATTTTTAACATGGCAGCATAGGACAAAAATTCGTATAAATGTGCATAATTAGAGTTGTTTTAAACTTGTGATTGTAAAATTAATATGAATTATTGATAATAGTAGTATGTAACTAGGAAAAAAATTTTTTGCATGGGGGGGCATCGCTTCCCCCCCCTAGGGGGGAAATACCCCCCCAGGGGGGGTAAATTTTCACATTGGATATCTTTCGAAAGATCAAGTTGATAATAGTAGTAGTTAACTAGGAAAAAATTTTTGTGCATGTGGGGGCATCGGTTGCCCCCCCACCGGGGGGGGAATTTCCCACCCGGGGGGGCAAAATTTCAAGATGGGTGTCTTTCGAAAGATCTCGTCAATACCTTTAAAACGAATGGTTGAACGATAAATCTGTCATAATTTAAACCAAAGTTATCGATTTTTTTTACTTTTAACAAAAAAAAAACTTAGAAAAATATCGCAATTTTTTTTTTTTTTTTTTTTTTTTTTTTTTTTTAACGAAATTTAACCAAACTTGGTATTTAGTTGGTCCTCGACATAAACTGGTGCTGACTATGTTTGGGGATCAATAGCTCAACAGGTGGCGCTGTGATAGCATTTTATCTAAATTTTTAACATGGCAGCATAGGACAAAAATTCGTATAAATGTGCGTAATTAGAGTTGTTTTAAACTTGTGATTGTAAAATTAATATGAATTATTGATAATAGTAGTATGTAGCTATGAAAAAAATTTTATGGATGGGGGGGCATCGCTTCCCCCCCTGGGGGGGAATTACCCCCCCGGGGGGGATAAATTTTCAAGATGGGTATCTTTCGAAAGGTCTCGTCAATACCTTTAAAACGAATGGTTGAACTATAAATCTGTGATAATTTAAAACAAAGTTATCGATTTTTTTCACTTTTAACAAAAAAAAAAAAAAAAAAAAAAATTAGAAAAAAAAAAAAAAAAACGTACTTTTTTTTTTTTTTTTTTTAATATTGTTACTGATTGAATATGTATAGGTAAATATAGAAGAAAGTCTTGTGGTGGCCACAACATACTAGTTTTTAATGAAACAGTCAAAGCGTCGTTCATTCGGAATTAAAAAGTTGTCCGTTTGGAATTTGTATTTTCTGAATGGCAACAGTTTTGGTTTGTTTTTATTTTGTATTGCGTTGTTTATAATCATGAAGTTACCTAATTCTATTTATAGGTTCATATTTATAATAGCCAGTGATCCGTTATATTTAATTTAAACATTTAAACATTATAATTGAATAGTTTTTCAAGATTAAAGAGGAAATAAATAAGAATATGTGCGATGCAAAACATGTATGAAAATGATATGTATGTTTCCTAAGTTGAATTAAACAAACGGAAAAAAAATGGCTGCCAAAAGTTTCTGTTTTGAAGCGGTCGAGCCGGAATCGTTCATGACAGATGAGGGTCATTATTATTATTAATAGTTGGAGCAAAATTCATAGGTGGCAAACAATTACGGAATTCCCGTAATCCTCTCATATCAGAATATTTTACTGGTATTGTTTAGTAATAACTATTAGCAATTAATGAAGTTTACTTTTGCTAAATAGTGGTAGGAATTTTTTTTTTTTTTCTGTTAGTAAAAATTTGGCAACTATGAAAATTAAGACTTTATCAACAGTACAAACTATTATCTGACTCTTTCTTTTACATTTCGAAAAAAAAAAGAAAGAAAGAAAGAAAGAAGCAGATAGAAAGATAAATTAACGGAGATATGTCACAACACATGAAATTTCATTTTTGTTCAGTACTTTCTTTGACCTGTTACTTAATTGATTTGAAAAGCAAATTTTTTTCAAACTGAATGTATTTCTTGCTGTACGTACATATAAGTGACCGATTATTTACATAGCACATTTTTCGAAAAGGAAATTATATTTTTTCATTTGTTGCTGTATATCGCTGTTTAAAATCGCAAACTTTTTTATGCAATATAAAGTGTTTCAGTCTACGCGGCATTTCTTTATTATTACTTTCTTCTATATGTAATATAGAGAAAGTATTGGATTCGTAAAAATTTTCGACCTCGGGTTTTTGATGAATTTACACGTTTTGAGAGCTGTAGAACACGATTTGAGCATTTTTAGAAAATGTCTGTCTGTCTGTCTGTCTGTCTGTGTGTGTATGTGTGTGACAAAATTTTTGTGGCAACTGTATCTCAAGAACTACTGCACAGAATTTCATACAAATTGGTATGTAGTTGCACCTTGACATAAATTAGTGCCTATCAACTTTTGGTAAAAATTGTCTTACAGGTTGCGTTGCCATCCCGCTTTTTCTAAATTTTTAACATGGTGATATAGGACAAAATTTTGTATAAATGTGCATAAAGAGAATTATTTTTTAGTAATCATTATGAAATTTACAAGAATTATTTATAATAGAGATAGTCAACTGGGAAAAAAATTTTGTATGCGTAGGAACCTCGCCAAACCCCTGGGGGAGGGGGAAGTCCCACCTCGAGGGGAGTAAATTTTCAAGATGGGTATCTTTCGAAAGGTCTCGTCAATACCTTTAAAACGAATGGTTGAACTATAAATATGTGGCAATTTAAAACAAAGTTATCGATTTTTTTTACTTTTAACGAAAAAAAAACTTTGAAAAAAATCGTATTTTTTTTTTTAATATTTTTACTGCGTGAATTTGTATAGGAAAATATAGAAGAAAGTCTTGTGGTAGCCACAACATACTAGTTTTTTGTTGTTTCGCTGGTATTGTTAGAAATATAAACATGTACAGAATTTATTTATTTATTTATTTGAAAAAGCATTATGCGAATTTAATATTTTATGTTGTAATTTTGTAGGAAACTAACCATTTTCAATATGAATTTAAGAACTCTTTGCAGAAACAGAAATATAATATTTGGTGAATCTAAATAATATTAAAAAAAATTAATTGATCTCACAAGGGAGAGTCACCAACTGTTCAAAAGGTATTTTAACATGTTACATATCATCTTAAAAGTCTCACTGAGCTGATAACAAAAATATCCATCTTATCGGCAAAT
Source organism: Salticus scenicus (assembly GCA_963930645.1). Taxonomy (NCBI): domain Eukaryota; kingdom Metazoa; phylum Arthropoda; class Arachnida; order Araneae; family Salticidae; genus Salticus; species Salticus scenicus. The sequence continues at coordinate 290,244,977 of OZ005656.1, read as the reverse complement.
GCGCCCCCTAGCGTGAGTTATTAGGAACTAAACGTAAATTACAGATTCCACAGTAATGTACTTTGAAGAAATTCTATCATTATAATCAGTTTTGTAATAAATTATTATTTCAAATACGACTGTATATATTTTTAGTAAAGTATTTTATTGTTTATTAGTTATTGTTTGGCAATAACAAATTTTTAAATACTAAAATGTATATGAAAAATGTTAAAATGAAAAACGCAACAAATTTTAAAAGAAGCACTTGTAATTAATTAATAAAATTAATATTTTATATTATATGTACATATTTCCTTATAATTGTTATATTGTATGTAGTAATATAATTATAAATTAAAAAAATAATTTTCTTCTTACTTTTTTCAGACTGCTATGGTAATGAATTAAATAATAATAAAAAAAAAATCTGGAGTGACTCCACTCGACTTTCCGAACATTGAGTAATTAACAGTTTTGTAGATAAAGTAAAGAAAGAGTAGTTGTTAAACAAACAAAAGAGAGAAAACCATAATAGAGTGTTTGAGTATTTTTCTCCATCTATTACACGTTGTTTTATTTAACGCTACTGAACTTTGAGCCCATAGATCATAATGACAAAGAAATTTTCGTTGTGTCCCTGTAAAAACTTATAAATGCTACATTCACCAAAATGCTTATAGTTAGTGCAACAGTGATTTATAATACTCATATAAATTTTCAGCTCAATTCAATAAGGCGTTTAGATGCTATCGTAATTTTAAAAATTTAGTCCCATAGGCCATAATGATAAAGCATTTTTCTTTGTGTCCCTGTAAAAAAACTGCAAGTGCTAGATTCACCAAAATCTATACAGTTAGTTCAACTGTGATCTATAACATGTGTACAATTTTTTTGCTCGGATTAATAAGGCGTTTAGACACTATCACATTTTTAAAAATTTGGCCCCATAGGCATAATGATAAAGAATTTTTCTTTGTGTCCCTGTAAAAAAACTATAAGTGCTAGATTCTCCAAAATCTATACAGATTGAGTATTTGTGATCTATAATATGTGTATAAAATTTTTGCTCAATTGAATAAGGCGTTTAGATGCTATCGCACTTTTCAGATTTTGCTCCCATAGGCCATAATGATAAAGAATTTTTCTTTGTGTCCCTGTAAAAAAACTATAAGTGCTAGATTCACCAAAATCTATAGGGTTCGTACTATGGTGACTTACAATATGCGTACCAACTTTCAGGTTAATCGAACGAAGCGTTTAGACGCTAGCGTGTTCACCCACAGACATACACACATACACACATACACACATACACACACACATACATACATCATCGTAAAAATAGTGAAAACGGACTCAGGGGACCTCAAAACGTATAGAAACATCAAAATCTCGAATTCGGATTTTTGACATGATTACAATACTTTCCTCACTATAGTGTTCGGAAAGTAAAAATCTATGAATGCATGATAAAACTTATCGTCTGCATTTCAAATGTAATGCTTTATGGGATGAAAAGAGATATTTCTTGTCTTTTCAACGAAGCAACCAAATGAAAAATGATATCCTTTAAAAATATACTTCCTCATCTTAAACAACAATTAAATAAATCAGATTTATTATCAAATTATCAACTATCAAGGACAGAAAATGAACTCTGAACGTATATTAACTACCATTAATAACTTAAATGCAAAAGAAAAATTTAATTTTGGTAAATAATAATAATACTATGAATCACACTGTAATCATTAAGTTGAAGATACTACGACTTTTGCGCTTCCCCCATGTAATATAGGCAGCCACAATACCGATTACGTCGATGTACAAGAGAATCTTTCCGACTACAAATATTTCACATATGACTACATATGCAACGTATTGGATTTTATTGACAACGTCCCAGATTTAAATTCTGCTCTTTTCAAAACCGATTCAAAAGAATTAGACATCAAACTTACATTTCAAGATTTAGAAAATATCGCGAGAATATTGGTAGTTTGAAAAATAAATACCGTTAAATTTCTGACTTTGTCTTTGAATCCTTCTGTGAAGCTCTTTCGAAAGGAATCATAATTCATGATCGTAGCTTAAAAAGTTGGGCAATTACTAAAGCACGGGAACTGAAGTATGAATCTTTATTTTTCATTAATTTTTTCCAAAGTTATAACGTAAATAAATACAGCAAAAATACAAGTTATAACGTAATAAAAAATTACTCGTACACCTATTTTTAATATCATATTTTGATTTTAACTTGCTGAACTTTCATGAATCAAAAGGATGGCTACACAGTTTCAAAATTAAGTATGGTATCGTATCAAAGAAATTAATAAAATTCACTTCATTTCAACGAGAGAATGATTTTGATCAAATTGAATTGGATGATACAGTTTTCCACGTACAGTTGATGGATTTAATTGAAGGTAAAGATATCAGAAACACTGAACGTGTTTTTGAAATCGAACATGTACCAAACAGACAGGTCATTAACACAGATCAATCTAGTTTTCGATATTTTCATCTGACTAGTCGTACTTTGTCATTTTCTGGTGAAAGAAATACATTGGCTAATACACCCACCAAAAATGCAGTAACACATTCCTATACAATCCAACCTATGATTTTAATGGAAGGTAAACTGCTTTCTCCCCTATTTATTATTTTAAAAGAAGCAACTGGTGATTAATTTGGTTTTGTAATCAGGCAACAAATTGACGAATTAATGTAAGAAGGCAAAAACGTTTATGTCACGTTGGTAAATGGACTGAAAATTGTTTAAATCCAAACATTGAAGCTCGTTAAATTTTGTTAGTAGATTCGTGGAGTGGTCCAACAGATTCTCATTTTTATGATTTGCCTGGCAAAAAAGTTACACCGCATGTTTTTCCTAAGTGTTCGATTGCTTTTATGCGACCATTAGATTTAAATTGTTTCCATCAATGGAAGAAGTTTTTTTAAACGTGTCATCGAAAAAGTTTATCTTACTAATTCATCAATCGATATTTTAGAACGTAAAATAATAATCATAATTCATAGTCTGATTTTAAACCAATTTCAAGTTGATTGCTTCAATGATTTCTTTTCATATGTTTGGTATAAAGGTGGTTTTCGTGTTGAAAAACAAACATCTTTTCCTACTTTAAGAGAACTACAGTTTGAGTTTCCAAACGTAACTTGTTCCTCTCCAGCTTGTCACAATATGCCATTTATTCATTGTCACACTGCAGAATAATTTTGTGTTTAGAATGTTTTATCATAAAATACTATTACCACTAAATATCATTTATTTGTATGTAATTACATTTGTTATATATAAACTAGTTTTCTCATTTTGTAGTTAATTATAAAAAGTTATATGAATATAATTTATAAATAATTAAAATAGATTCATTTTTACAATAATAAAAGTAAGAAATAAATCAAACATTTGAAGTTTCCTTATTAAGTATAAATAAAGATATTTCTTTCCTACATTATACATTTTAATATTTTTCATGCACACTTTAGTACTTAAAAATTTAATGTTGCCAAAAAATAATTAAAAAACAGTAAAATACTTTACTAACAATATATACAGCCGTATTTAGAATAATAATTTATTATAAAGCTGATTATAACGATAGAAACTCTTCAAAGTACATTACTGCGGCTTCTGTAACTTACAACATTTAGTTCCTAATAACTTGCGCTAGGAGCCGCATTTGCCGATAAGATGGATATTTTCGTTAACAGCTCAGTAAAACCTTTAAGATGATATGTAACATGTTAAAATACCTTTTGAACAGTTGGTGACCCTCCCTTATCAGTTTGAATTTAAAACGAAGATTTCAGTTTTAAACTCTTTAAAGTATAGCTAGTTTAAAACCTTCTATATAAACAAAGCAAAAAGTTTGTCGCCGGAACACATCCGGGTTGACCACTCCTATTTTCGATTGGTCTAGATTTAACTGCTTTGGTGATGAACGTCGGTCATTTTTTTTTTTCTTTTAGTAAAAACTGATGAATTTTTTTAAAAGATACTACATAGATGTTATACTTTTTTAAAAGAGCTCTAAAAACTGTTCATTTTTTGTGGGGTCACTATATACATGAAGCTATTAGGTTTAAAGATATTACGTTGCAAAGTTCTCTTTTAGTTAATTAAAATATGAAAATAAATATTAGCAATAATTTAATTGTTGCCAAAAAAAAAAAAAGATTTTATTTTGATATAAAAATAAATACATTAAATTAAACGTGAACAATAAAAAATTGTAAAAATTTAAATTATGCATCTCGAAAAATTGACGTCATTATCACTTTAAAAGTTTTCTACACATTGATAAAGCGCTATAGCTATAAGATTCAACAGAAAATTTGAAAACATGGTATATAAAAAGTTTTTATTTTTATTTAAATTTTATTTTTATCTTATAATTATTTATATTTTTGTTTTTATTTCGGCAATGAGTTCATATGGGTATCGCAAATGGAAACATATTGGCGAGAAACGTCCGAGCTACTTCAGAGCCAAATTTCAAATTCCGCCAAGAGGTCCAAGCTGTTTTAAAGTTTTTGCACAATGTTTCTCAATTTTATTTTAAATATTTTTGTAATGCGAGTGGGAAAAAAAGGAAATACATTTTTTTTTTTTTTTTTTTTTTTTTTTTTAATTAGTCGAAATACCTCCATGCATGCCTCCTACACAAAATATCTCTATGTAAAATATTGTGCGTTTTCCGTTCTTTTTATTATCAAAAAGAAAATGAGTAATACAGTTTTTCGTATATTATTGACATCTTTATAAATTAAATTAAATTTTCCAGTACCACGACGTTGCGGTGAATAAGTGTCTGCCGAAGGCAGCGAGGGCCCGAAGAGAAGTTTTTAAGCAATTTCATTGCATTTTCTTTTTAGTTTTAATTTGTAGAACGTATAAAAAATATTGATTCTTTTTTAAATTCATTTAAATATAGTGACCAGAGAAGTGGGCAAAGCCTGGTAGTAGTAGTGAATAAAATATAACATAACTCATAAAGTTCTAACCTGCGAGGAGGCATGAGAAATTTTTTTGGCCATTAAAGAGACGACATTAAAAAAAAAAAAAAAAAAAAAAAAAAAATCATCTAATACAATAGATTCAACAACAACAACCTGAGTCTATCTTACAGTAGGCGACAATGTTATCTCTCTGCCACAGAACTGCTCTTTGGCCTGCTACTTTTCTCTTCCCAATCGTTCTTGATAAAAAAATATAAATTAAATAAAACTTGTATCAATGATTTTAACACTTTGTGTCCCACCGGGACTATAAAGTCCCATCAAAAAAATTCCTCAATATAGACTATATTTTCTACAGGATTCTATTTTGACTTAAGATTCCCTATAGTTTAAGCTTTCCCTATACTTAAGCTATAGTTTAAGCTAAATTTCATATGAGTTGTTTCTCATGCATAAAGAAATATAATAAAAAAGCTTCAAACTATTTTTCCAAATCTAAGGTAATTTGGGATATAAAGGGTTAAATTATATCTGATTACAGAGAAAATGAGTTTTTTGTCTGATTGAGGTGCAATTTTACAGAAAATTTAATGTAGTTTTAAGAAACAAAAATGTTCTGTTGGAAAGTTACAGAATTGTTCTATTTTTAACTGATTTTATATATATATATATACCCACTACAACAAAAAAAGTGACGCACCAAGAAGGAGTAATGTAAGCTGGACACAAATTGACATACATACAGGTTTTGATGGAATCAAGCACCCATTCATCATTATCGTCGATCCTACGTACAACTGGTACTTCAGTGACTTCAAATACCCTTAATAGACGGTTCAGTGGGGTTGAGATCAGTTCCTGGATCTCTCTTCCACTGAGGACGTTTGAAGTATCATAAAAAGGGTCCTACTACCAGCTCGGGATTTTACCACTCTAATGCAAAAATTGGACAGAATTTGGCACGATACTTCACAGGAATACATTGCCAACTCTATCAATTAATACCAAGCCAAATAACTGCGTACATAAGGGCCAGAAGTGGACCAACGCGTTATTGACTTGTTTACTTTGTGACTTCCTTTCTCTTGATTAAATCATTCAAATTTTCTGAAACTGTAATCAATTGTTTTTCTCCACATGTACATCACATCTACCAATTTTTGTCCCCACTTCTTCTTGGTGCGTCGGTTTTTTTTTTTTTTTGTTATAAAGTGTATATATATATATATATATATACTAGCTGACCCAGCAAACGTTGTTTTGCCATATAAATTATTTCTAGAGAATATTTTGCTAGAAAAAAATAACTAACTTATTGTAAGTGTGTAAGGATGTGGTATATAAGTGAAACAGGTATGGAGCGCTGTAAACGGTGACTGTGAATTCCGATTATAACGTAAAAGACATAATTAACAATTAAATAAACAATTTAAATTGGACTGAATTGTAAATCTTAAACCATTCTCAAATCCACCTGAAGACACACAAAAAAATTCATTAAAATCGGTCCAGCCGTTTAGGAGGAGTTCAGTGACATACACACGCACAAAAGTATGGGACCCCTTTGGTGACTTTAAATATTTTAAGCCATTTTTGCGATGAATTGAAATGGCTATCTCAATTGCGGAACTAAAGATCTTGGCGAGAAGCGTTCGAGCTATTTCGGTGTCAAATTTCAAATTTTGCCAATGTGATCCGATACTAAAGGTGTTCTATACAAAAAAAAAAAAAAAAAAAAAAATATCAGTGACATACACACGCACAAAAGTATGGCACCCCATTGGTGACTTTAAATATTTTTAGCCATTTTTGCGATGAATTGAAATGGCTATCTCAATTGTGGAAATAAAGATCTAGGCGAAAAGCGTCCGAGCTACATTGGTGCCAAATTTTCCATACAAAATAAATAAATAAATAAATAAATAAAATATCCGTGAAATACACACGCACTAAAGTATGGGACCCCATTAGGGACTTTAAATATTTTAAGCCATTTTTGCGATGAATTGAAATGGTTATCTCAATTGTGGAACTAAAGATCTTGCGAGAAGCGTCCGAGCTACTTCGGTGCCAAATTTCAAATTTTGCCAAAGGGATCCGATGCTAAAGGTGTTCCATTCAAAAATAAATAAATAATATATAATAAATTAGATACACAAATAAATTTGTAGGTTAGGGTGGTTGTTAATCAATGCGCGTGTAAATTTGATAGAAAATTATATAAAATACTCACTCCAGTTCCGCACTAAATTTGCAAAATGTATAGTTTTTTATGCACACTTCAAAACTCTTCAAACACTAATTACATCTTGATGTAAATTTCAATTAGGACACAATTTTTTGTATAACAATAATAACACGAAGTTACAAAATATTTTCTTGAATTTGATCTCAGCACCAACTGTCGGGACAAACTGGAATTGCAATAGAATATACACAAGCAAAATGTGGCATCACTGACCGTTAGTGGATGCAAGAAAATGATTTCCTATGTTGATTTCCCATTGGATTTTTTATAAAAAATTATTAAAAATCGAGGAAAATTATTTCTCGATTTTAATCCCCGTATTTGGGTATAGATATGTATTAGTTATCGTATGCATGTGTTAGATTGAGTTATTTTGCTCTCAAATTGAAAAAAAAAAAAAAAAAAAATTAAATTTAAAAACTCTGTCTTCCTTGGCGCTTTTTGTATTTGGCGATCAAAAACGTAATACGAAAATATACATGCCAGATGTATATTTTCGTAATATGTATTGTACGAAATTGTTTCATATTATTCATTACTCTTTTAATATAAGTTGTTAAAATAACAATTATTTTTGAAAGAAGTTAAATATGTTCGCCAGATGATATGCCGATATTTTTTTTTTTTCCGCCAAGGATGACAGAGTTTTGAGATTAAAAATTCAAATTTTATCAATTTTACAGCAAAATCCAATGGGCGATTAACATAGGAAATATTTTTCTTGCATCCACGGACGGCCAGTGGCGTCATCACTTCGCTTGCGTATTTTTGAATATTCGATACTACGATCGTAGCGCAGTCTACCGAATCCAATGTGAAACATTCCAAAATCAACAACAATTTATAAGTGATAAATCAATTAAATAAACAATTTAAATTGGACTGAATTGTAAATCTAAACCATTCTCGAATCCAACTGAAGACACACAAAAAATTTCATTAAACTCGGTCCAGCCGTTTAGGAGGAGTTCAGTGACATACACACGCACAAAAGAAATATATATATAAAGATATATATATATATATGCGCAAACAAAACACAACAAATAATTTCCTTTTTAACTCCAATAAACATTTTTACATTTAATTTTCAAAAAACATTTAAGATATATATCCAGATTTTGAAATTTTGCTCAACAAAATAAAATAATAATATTAAACACGTCATTAAAATTTCTTCTGTTAAGCCCCGTTCAAGATGTATATTCTAGCGTATTAAGTTTGAGACATTTTTGCCTTAATGTGTCACACGGTGAGTCCGTAACTTAAGTTGGTGGGAAATATGAGTGATGATAACTCGGTAAAATTAATATAAATGAATGGTAACAAAAGTTTCCTTTCCTTGATATAAAGGAAAGCTGCGTGTAATGAACTGATGAAAAATGATAGCATGTGTTAGAAAAATACTACTTTTCAAATTTTTATTCTCTTAAAAATAAAGATAAATGGGTTTAAAATACATAAAATTTTATCTTAATTGATGGAGAATACAAAAGAAATTTTTACTTTCCGAACATACACTATGCCAAGGAAAGTATTGTAATCGTGAACAAATTAGAATTAGAGAATTGTGTTTATCATTTTGAGTTCTCCCGAATTCATTTTTACTACTTTTACTATGATAAATGTATCTGTATGTGTGTGAAGGATAACTATACCGTGAAAATGCCTTGTTCTGTTGAGCTAAAAGTTGGTAGGTTAGATAAAGGTAACGGTGGCCTGATTTGCATTAATTTTGATTAGTAATGACTTAGAGTTCTTTTACAGGGACACAAATAAAAATTCCTTCTCATTAGGGTCAATAGATTCAAATAATTTGAAGTACGATAGCTGGAAAATGCCTTGTTCTGTTGAGTCAACATTTGGTAAGTAAGATTCGCACGATTTATAAGATTTTTATCAGTGAAAGACTCATTTTTTTAAAGGACGCAAATATATATATATCTATATAATCGTTCTTCCTGAGTGAGTGAGTGAGGGGGGTGATTCATCATCGCCCAGACCAAACCCTTAGACATAGAAGAATGAAATTTTGTAACAATGTTCTTTCTATGACGTAGGCATCCACTAAGAAGCGATTTTACAAAGTTCGGCCCCCCCAAGGGGGGGGAGGGGGGCAAAACGTGATTTCACAAAATCCTTCATATCTAAAACAAAAAAACAGATATCCGTAAAATTTTTGCTTTAAAATATAGCTAACACAAATGTCTAAAAACCGATTTCTGGAATTTTCAAAATTCGGTCCCCAAGGGGGCGAGGGGGGGGGGGCAAAACGTGATTTCGCATAATCCTCTATATCTCAAACAAAAAAATATATATAAGTGAAATTTTTGCTCTAAAATATAGCTAATGCAAGTATCTAAAAACCAATTTCTGGAATTTTAGAAATTCAGCCCCCTGGTGGGGCAGCAAGGGGGGGGGGGTAGAGCAAAAACAAATAGAAATACAGTAAGGCCGTTCAAAATTGGTACAGATAGGTTTAAAAGGCCTGCAAGTCGAATGGGGATATTTTCGATTGTGTAAAGTTATTAGGAGGGGCGAGAAGGGGGGAGGGGGGCAAAATAATAAAAATAGTGTCAGATATTTCAAAATTGGTACATAGAGGTTTTCGATACTTACAAATCGATTGCAGATATTTTTGAATTTGTAAAATTATTAGGAGGGGCGAGAAGGGGTGGGGCGGTAAGTTGGGGCTATGGAGCAAAAACAAATAGAAATACAGTTAGGCTGTTCAAAATTGGTACAGATAGGTTTAAAAGGCCTGCAAGTCGAATGGGGATATTTTCGATTGTGTAAAGTTATTAGGAGGGGCGAGAAGGGATTTAGGGAGGGGGGGGAGATAAAAATAGCGTCAGATCGTTCAAAAATGGTACATAGATATTTTCGATACTTACAAATCGATTGCGGATATTTTTGAATTTGTAAAAGTATTAGGAGGGGCGAGAAGGGGGTGGGGCGGTAAGGGGGGGGGCTATGGGGCAAAAACAAATAGAAATACAGTTAGGCCGTTCAAACTTGGTACAGATAGGTTTTAGAGGCCTTCAAGTCGAATGGGGATATTTTAGAAAGTGTAAAGTTATTAGGAGGGCCGAGAAGGGGGGGGGCGGAGGGGCAAAAAAAATAAAATGGAGTTAGATCATTAAAAATTGGTACATAGAGGTTTTCGATGCCTTTAAATCGAATACGGATATTTTCGAATTTTTAAAATAGCGGAGGGGCAAAAAAAAATAAAAATAGAGATAGATCGTTCAAAACTGGTGCAAAGAAGTTTTCGATACTTACAAGTCGATTGCGGATATTTTCGAATTTGTAAAATTATTAGGATAGGCGGGAGGGGGGGGGGGCGAAGGGGGAAAATAATAGAAATAAGAGTTAGAGCATTTTGGGAATTTTTTCCGAAGGCAGTGAAATCCCGGTGCGACATTTTTCCTAATCAGATTTTGTTTCTCTCTTTTTTTTTTTTTTTGATAAAAATTAATGCAATTTTGAGCATTCAGAAATTATAGTGATTCATTTAAAAATATGAACCAGCGAAGCGTGCGTTGCCTGGTAGTATATATATATATATATATATATATATATATATATATATATATATATATATATACGAAAAGTGTGGATGTGCGCTTCCATACTTTTGCTGCTGACTTTAAATTAGACACTCATTTTTTTTTCCAGACATAAAAGAAAATATATTTATTTATAACACGTGAAAAAAAATAACTTTCACGTGTAAATAAATTTGTATATATATATCTTTTTTATGTCAAAAAAAAATTAATATTCAAACATTTTTTTAAATTTAAATTAACTAGTATCGCCCAGTGGTCGAAACTCGACCATTTTTTTTGCAAAGCCAGGCAAAGCAAAGTTATTGCCTTGTATATATATATATATATATATATATATATATATATATATACACACATATATATTTCATAACACACTATGGACTCTAATGCGCTGGTGTCTAAACTGTACCTTCGATTAAGATATAAATTGGTAGGCATGTATCAACATTTGATACATGAATACCAATTTATCAATCAGGTCATCATACCAAGAGTCTTACAGATTTACATGAGTGTAGAATTAGTTTTTTTTTTTTTTTTTCCTAGCATTCCAAAATAGAACTTTTATACACTGTGGTCTGCGAATTGAAGATACTTAAAGTCCTCTTTAGTAACGTTAAATTGTAAAAACATGAAATAGATGAATATTTGACATTGCGAGCTCATTATTAAAGCTCTCAATATCAAATGAGTTCCTTTACGGATCCTTATTAGTTCCTTTACGTAATTCGAAAGAATTCGAATACATTACGATTCATTAAACGAGATACAACTTAGGAAAAAAATACTCAAAAACTGTTCATGATTTTCCTTTATGTTTTTTAACGACTTCTCTCATTTAAATTTATTTCAAAACCAATACTTATTAAACGTTCAGAACTCTAGATTTATATATACAGGTGATGCACAAAATAATGGAAACACTTTCACATTTTTACGTTTTGTCGAATATCTTGAAAAATAATTAATATGTTCTTCATGAATTTTTTCCTCATATTTTCAGCAAAGATTTTGCCACGAAGATCCTTAGGGGACGAACAACAAATCCAATAAAACAAAAAGTACAGAATAAACATCCTGTATCGGGAAATAGCTCGATTGATCGGCAAACTTTAGATAGGGTTATAAATGTTCTATTTTATACGTGTGTAGAGTTTTGTGGGGATATCTCGAATATTTAAAGAGTTATTATTATTTTATTTTAAAAATGCAAAACATTTTCGCACGTTTTTACTTTATAACTCCAAAGGTTTTTCTTCCAATTTCATGAAACTTTCGGAAATCATGCTAACATATGCCTAAATCATTGTACTATAGTTTAAAAGAAATATATTTATTATTCAAAGAGATATGGACAGTTGCAGTAAATAATTTATTACTGCGCATACGGGGACTGTAGCAAAAAAAAAAAAAAAAAAAAAATCTTTGACATAGTTTAATGTGTAGAGCAGCTTATAAAAGAAAATCCAGCTGAATATCATAAAAATTTGTAGAGATATTGGTGATAAAATGAGCTGTTTTTCAGCTGTATTCTAAAAAGTTCTTTGCGATAAGGGGTGATTCACAAATGACAATTTGTATCAGAAAAAAATTCGTTTTACTTTTCAAACAGTTATTTTTTTTTTTTTTTAAATAGGTATGTAGTACATTCCTATAGGTATATTTTTATAGGTATGTAGTACATCCTATAATAAAAAGAAAAATGAATCGTAAATATTGTATTAAATTTCAATGTGTAACATGGTTATTTCAATGACCCCTTATCACAAAGACTTTTTCAGAAAACAGCTGAAAAATAACTCATTTAATCATCAATATATCGATGAATTTTTGTGATATTTAACTGAGTTTTTTTATGAGATGCTCCAGACAGTTGAGTATTAAACTATGTCAAAGTTTTTTTGCTACAATCCGCACATGCGCATTAATAAATTATTGACTACAACTGTCCATATCTCCTGTTTGCTTTAAACTAGAGTATAATGATTTATTTTAATGTTTTCCGAAAATTTCGTGAAATTTGAAGAAAAGCCTTTGGAGTTAACAAAGAAAACGTGTGAAAAAAATTGCATTTCTTAATAAAATATTAATAACTCTTTAAATACTCGAGCTTCACACGTATAAAATATGACCTTTCTAACCATATCTAAAATCTGCAGATCAGTTAACGCTTTTCCAGACACAGGGTAATCATAAATTCTTTTTATTTTATTGAATTTGTCGTTCGCCCCCCTAAAGCCCTTCGTGACAAAACCTTTGCTGGACAATATGAAGAAAGACATGTTTTCCTTATTCTCAAATTTGAAGAACAACACGTTAAGTATTTTTCAAGATATCCGCAAAAACGTAAAAAAGCGAAAGTGTTTACATTATTTTGTCCAACACCTGTATATAACAAAGTTGCTGTTGTAATAATAAGATTAATGATCATTAATAATTTGTTAGAAAATTTAATGTAAATAAAAAAATATATAGAGAGAGATGGTTTTATATGTTTCCTTATTTTCCTAATCATATTAAAAAACAATAAAATTATGTTTACTGTAATTAAAAAAAAAAAAAAAATGCTATTTATTTATTACATTATAAGAAATGCAACTTTTTTTTTTTTTTTTTTTTTTTTTTTTTTTTCACGTTGCTCTATTCAGATGTCTTCATTTATTGTTTGTGTTACTGACAAAAACTAAACTTTAGAAAAATCATCTTATAATATAGTAATTATAATAATGGTAATTTAAAAATTTAATAATATTTTATTAATGAAATTAGTTTCAGAAACGTATTTAATTTGAGAAGGATGCATTGAGAAAAGTAGGTGAATAGGGAATACCATTTCTATTACGTAGAACGGAAGTATCATCGTGGATTGGACTCTTGTAAACTTTCAAGTGTTGTTAATATGTTATTTGGATGGTTTTATGTTACGAATGTTAGAGTTAACGTGAAAAATATTTAATAACGAAAATAAAAAGCTATTTTCGGGTAGTATGCAATTGTTACGAAAAGAAATTCATAACGATCATTCATTTAAAGGATAATAGGAAGCAGGGTAGTATTTTTACAGAAAATCATGAAAATTCGCAGCATAAGCATTTTATTTTGAAATTAACATTGGCAATAAACAATATTGAAAAAAATTAACAACATTCAAGTTTTACATAAATTGCAAAAAGTTTGGAAAGGATTAGAATCTCCATCTTGGATAATAAATCAATCCCAACCGATGGCAGAAATAAGTTGATCAAAATCAAACTACTGGCTCAATTCCCCTACTCGTAAATAACGCCAGGTTTTCACTCATTTTGCTGCTCCGTAAATAGGTTGCAGAATACTTACTTGCAAAAAAGTCTGAATATTGATAAACTTCACACAAAAGAGAATTAATACTTGAAGCCTAGTGAAGATGTTTGACGTGCTTCCTATAGGTTTAGCACCGTAGAGGTGAGATATAACGGTATTCCTAACTGCCCGATTATTCCATATTATCCACCGTTCCTCCCTACTTGTTTTATTTCAGAGCTCATAAAATATCTTTAAACAGTATCATGATTTTCTAAAAATTAATTACTTGTTATTTTGTTCTTTATGTGTATAAAATAAATGTTTTGCAAAATATTCGATGTTCGTATTTTGATTGGATTAATGTGTTTTTGTATTTATAAATAATGTCTCCTTATATTGAGTAGGCGAAAGTAGGATTAATATATGTAGTTGGGTTAGCAATGTATTATTGATTTGGACGACCGTCGGTTATTAAAGTTTAATCTTAAAAAACAGTTTCAGAATTCTTGCGAAGTGTACCGTCAATAACACAGTGATCCTTAATCCAGGCGTTTTTTAATATAATTACGAAAATTTTACTAAACATTTTATTTGATATATTACTGTCGTATAGGTGACCATTTTATGAAGTTACTATTATTGGATAATTAGAATTGAAGTGATTATAACAACATTGGCGCAGCTGTGATGCAATTTAATTCCGTTTACGAGAAGACAATTACTTTGCTTTGCTTTGCAAAAAACGTGGTCGCGTTTCGATCACTGGGCGATACTGGTTATTATAATTATTCAGGATAAGTATCATCTTATTCTGTATATGTGTAATTCTTAAGCTCTATAAATGAACCCTAACGCATTCCCATTGTTTACACTTTTCATACATGACAAGTCAAACAATTCTTGGTAATTTTTGTGTCTAATAAGTTGTAGCTATTTCGAAATATTGATGTTCGGTTCTTCAGACTGTCTTCGTGGCTATAGCAGTGTAACAAGCTTCTACTTCGTTATTTACAAATAAAACTGTTGCCTCTTAAATGCGCACAATTTTCTAAGAATTGCCTGTTTAAGATTTCTGGATAGTTTCTTAGTATTCATATTCGTAAGTAAGAGCACATAAATAAGTTTTGCCAGAAGCTGGCAAAATCTATTTTTAAACAGCAATTATTATCAAAAATCTATTTTTAAACAGCTTGCTTCATCTGATATTTTTCGCTACCCTGAAAAAATGTGAAGCAGATATAGCTTTGAACGAGACTTTTTTCTATCAATTTATCATCTGATTACATTTTATTCGATAATTTTAGATCTTAAAATATCTTGAGCTTAAGGTGAGCTTAAGTTCCTTTTCTACTTAAACATTTTTTTTTTTTTTTTTTTTTTTTTAACTTCAGTGTATAAGTATTTTTTTTCCTTTAAGCATTTTAACCAATGTCTGTTCGTGATGATTTTAGTGCTTATATTAAGTTATTCTCGTAGTTAATTGATTTTATTAATTTTCTTTTTGCATTTTGAAAAGTAACAATTCAAGTTTTGAAAATAGATACATTAAATACATTTCACAGTTTAAAATTTAATTTTTATAAAAAAAAAACAAAAAAAAAAAACAATAATAATAATTATACAGACACGACATTATTTCATTATTTAAAACATGAAAATCTGACATTGACAGATTTTAATTTAGTGCCAGAGGCCTACTGCTAAACTTGTTAATATCGACAAATTCTTCTTTAGTTAATTCGTGTCCATGATAAAGTTTTCATTAAATCAAACCAATGTGTTTCAGCTGCAGATACTGTAACAAATAACGTTGAAAGTCCGAACTGTCTTATAGCCGCAAAACAACGTTTTTTCTCTTTTTCTCAATGAGGGGGAGGTGTGCCTTGGGGGGGGGACTCATGTCAAAGGTGTGCCTTGGGGGGGACTCATGTCAAAGTTGTACCTGGGGGGGGACTCATGTCAAAGTTGGGCCTGGGGGGGACTCATGTCAAAGTTGGGCCTGGGGGGGGACTCATGTCAAAGTTGGGCCTGGGGGGGGACTCATGTCAAAGTTGGGCCTGGGGGGGACTCATGTCAAAGTTGGGCCTGGGGGGGACTCATGTCAAAGTTGGGCCTGGAGGGGACTCATGTCAAAGTTGTGCCTTGGGGGGGGACTCATGTCAAAGTTGTGCCTTGGGGAGGGGACTCATGTCAACGTTGGGCCTGGAGGGGACTCATGTCAAAGTTGTGCCTTGGGGGGGGGACTCATGTCAAAGTTGTGCCTTGGGGGGGGACTCATGTCAAAGTTGTGCATTGGGGGGACTCATGTCAAAGTTGTACCTTGGGAGAATTTTTTATATTTTTTAAAAACTTGTAACCTTCGTTATGAGTAATCAAATTATCTACAAAATCTTCATTCAATAAATCCCCATTCAATAAACCGACTGAAATAGGCCCTTAGCACTATTAAGAGTGCTGTATAAAAATTCGACAACGCTGTACCGACTGAAATAGGCCTCTAGCACTAATAATAATAAAATAAAGAACAATAGTAATAGTAGTCCTTGTCTGCAGCAAAAAATTAAACTTTAAAAAAAAAGGATAAAAAATGATCACTTTGTCAAATTAACGCCAAATATAATATCTAGGTAAATATATCCGTAAGAATTTTTAATAACAACTTTTGCTTCAAAATATTGTTCGTAATAACTTTATATACAATGTTAGAAGTTTAGAAAAAAAAATGTGCATAACGAATTTGAAATTTAGCAAATAAATAAAACTTCTCTAAGTGAAATCCCGGCATTTTGAAGTAAAATATCTCATAAAGAAAAATCATTAAAAAACTTAAGATGAAATGTTATTATTCGATAATAAATTAATGATGCAAAAAAATAATAATAATAATAATAATAATAAATAAATAAAAGGGAAAAAGAAAGCTTTTCATAATATTTCTTTACTCGAAACAAGATACGATGTTTTAAAGACAGCGCTTAAAAAACAAGTCCTTCCGGCTTATTCGGAAGGGTAGGTTGATTTCTTTTTCCTTATCAAGTAGCCGTCATTATGTTTCAAAATGGCGGCTACAAATTATTAATGCACTTGGTAGAAATATTGATGTAAGCTATGCACATATGGATTTTTAAGCAAATCGGTTCATAAATATCTTTTTAAGTGAATTTAAAATTTTCCAGTGGCCGGCGCTTGGAAACAAAATGGCGGGTTAAGTTGACAAATATATGAAATGCATTTGTGAGATAAGTCTACTGTACGCATATAGTTCGAATTAATTCAAAATCTCAAAAGTCATCGTGTTGAAAAATTAAAGTTACAAACACTTCGATCAAAATGGCAAAGAAAGTTGCTCATCTAAGATATAGTTGCAAATTTTAATTTTTTTTTTTTTTTTGTAGAAATTCTTTCAAAGAGTTGATAAAATGTTAGTTTTCTGCATTTCTAGTTTGTTTTAGCATTAAAATAGCCTAACTTTTCCTTAAAAACACATTAAAAAGATCCAGTAACGCAGGTAATGGATTTGGCGCCAAATTTGGCGATTTTTCACCTATGGCGTCTTTTTTGGCGACTTTTGGCGAAAGAATACTTATTATCGATTTACCAAAGATGGACGCAATAACGTGATTGGTTCACGAGTTACGTGAATTTTCTAGATTTTTGTTGTTTGAATGATAAATCCAACTTTCAACTTTGATTGGAATTGATTAAGTATTTCTAAAGTTACCGTAATAACAAGTTTTTAAGTGTCCGCCACTTGGAAACAATACAGTGGAACAAGTTTTTAGGTGGCCGCCACTTGAAAACAATACAGTGGAACATGTTGCCCAGCAAACATATCCAAGATATTTGAAGCATAGGTTCACTGTCCAACTGTGGTTTAAATCAGTGCCGTGTTTCAAAAGTTATTATTATGGCAAATTTTCAAGTGGCAGTCTAAATGGCTGCGACTTGGAAACAAAATGGCAAAACAACTTGCCTATCGAAATCATCCAGTACATTTGTATGATAAGTTCATTGTCCAGTTCTAATTTAAATCAAATCAGTATTTCAAAAATTATCGTCATAAGAAATTTTCAGGTGGCACCACTTGTTAAAAAAAGTGGAGTGAGATACCCAGCGAACTTATCTGAGATATTTTAATGATGAATCCACGACCCAAATTTAATGCGAATTGATTCTGTATTACTAAAGTTACCATAATGACAAATTTTCAAGTGGCCGCCACTTGGAAATAAAATTGCGGATGAAATCACCAAGTGAACTTATCCTAGATATTTGAACCATAAGTTCACTATCCAACTTTTATTTGAATCAGTTTAGTATTTTAAAAGTTATCGTGATGGCATATTTTCAAGTGACAGTGTGATTTTAAGTGGCTGGAACTTAGAAACAAGATGTCGGGACAAGTTGCCCAGTCAAAACATTTAAGATAATTATAAGATAATATCACTGTCCAAATTTGGTTCGATTTGGTGTACTATTTCAGAAATTATCGTGATTTTAAATTTTCAAGTAGTAGCGTGATTTCAAGTGGCCCCGCTTAACTTAAGATATCTACCACTTTATTAAAAATGACGGATAAATTTCATCAATGAACATCATTGAGACTCTTATGTGGTCCATATTTACATCAAATTACAAACAAATTCGGAATACGCTTTTTACAATTTGAATTTGAAATTTTCAAGTGGTCTCCACTTGAAAACAAAATGGCGAAGCAACTTGGTTAATAAACTCATCTAAGATATTTATAAGATAAGTTAAGGCACTGTCTAAATTTGGTTCCATTTGGAGTTTTATTTCGGAAGTTATAGTGATTTTAAATTTTCAAGTGGTAGCCTGATTTCAAGTTGTATCGCTTAACTTAAAATATCTTCCACTTTATTAAAAACGGTGGATAAACTTCATTGAGACCTTTATGTGGCCTGTATTTACATCAAAATTCAAGCAAATCTTGCTTTAAATATGCTTTTTACAATGTCGGTTTGAAATTTTCAAGTGGCTGCCACTTGAAAACAAAAAGTCGGAGCAACTTGGTTAACGAACACATCCAGGATATTTATTAGATTAGTTCACTGTCCAAATGTGGTGCGATTTGCAGTATTATTTCGGGAGTTATCGTGATGACAAAATTTTCATTATAGATAGATAGATAGATAGATAGATAGATAAACGAAGTGATTGCAATAGGTCGATTTCTAAAGAAATCAACGTAAAAATAATAATAATAATATTTAATTTGTTTCAAAATTTAACAAATGATATAAAATGTGATTCATTCTTAAATAAGGGGGCAAATTTGTTTCTTTGAAAAAAAAAAAAAAGTATTTTTAAAAATTAAATATATTATTATTTTTTTCATTCTTCTTTTCCTGTCTGCAAAAACTGTTGCGTTTGTAGAAACACCATTATTCATCCCGAATCATTTTTCTTAGAAAGAAAAAAAAAAGTTTTTTAATCCTAATTTTTTTAAAAGGGACTGTTTTCAAGCAGATAATTTATAAATGTGGCGTCTAATTATGAAGCCTCTATTGCTGAAAGTGATAGCAATTAAATTTGTTTAACCATCTGTAAAATTAAATGCTTCAAGCTCCAGTGAAAACCATCTAGACTTTGAAATAAGTTTTAAATCAAGGCTTTAAGACGCGTTAAAGAGAGATTTAAATCTTAGAAAATCTAAGAGAAATAAATTGCTATTATTATTATTGAAATCTTCTCCCTCTAGAAAGTTACTTTACGGTAGAATGCTCGCTTTCATACTATGAATTTTAAGTTGGCGATAAATTGATACGACTGCATATTTTAAAGACTCTACTGTACCACCGAGAACATCAATTTATGTATCGGGACCTATATAGGATGAATGTATTTCAAAGATGTAGAAGAAATAAATTTATGATGATATATATATATATATATATTCATTCATTCAAAATGACGTTATGAAAAAAAATCATATTTTAGACATAAATAGAGTTTATGATTATATTGATTACTGTTTAGTTACATTTTAATGAAACATGTTATAAAAAAGCTTTTTTACCGTATTAGTATGGGATGAAATGGTAAAATAATTACAAATGGCTTCTACTGAATATTTAAAAGACCGTTATGTTTTAAATTTACAGTACGAAATTATGTATGAGTAATGAGATAAACACAGAATGGTAATATTTAAAATATAAGGGAAAAATCTTGAAAAATTATAAATACTTTTAAAAGATAATTCAGATTATAACATGCTGTAATTTTTTCCCCTCAATTCAGATTTAGTTACAATTTATGAGATCAAATAATATAAATGATACAACAGTATTTATTCAGATCATACATAACCAGTCAATAATTTCACATACATAACCAATAACCAATGCATAACCAATCAATCGTACATAACCAATGAATTATTTATTTAAAATAAAAAACAAGAAAGAACATTGATTATAAACACTTTCCAACTCTATATGTATCCGTTACAACGTATATGCAATGAGTATATCGTAAAAATCTTTCGTTTTCAATTAGATTGCATTATTAAATATATTAATATTTGTTTAAAACAATTTAAATAAAACAAATATCAAAATTTAAATTTCATTGGAATTTTTTTTAATACTCAAATATTGCTTTTATTTTTAACCTCAATTTCACATTATCATTACTCAAACATATATTTTAAACGTATTTATCATGAATTAACTGGTGGCAATTATTTTTGTGTTTGAATTTTTGAAATTTTGTGCGACTAAACGAAAACAGAAGCTGAAATTCATAAACAGTGTGTGCCTTCACGAAAATTTGTTTAAGATTTAATTTAAAGAAAAGAGGCATTTCTCTAAAATTTAAAATATAATATTAAATTGCTAAAAATATTTTCAGAATATACATTTGAGTAATAATAAAGTAAAAAAGAGTAACAATGGGCGACATTCAAATACTTGAAATCCTTTAACGAAATTAAAATTTAATTTTTTTATTTAAATCGCTTAATTATAAAAAAAATATTAATATATTGAATAATGTTATATTTCAACATATAATATATTCTCAAAAACAATTGTTTTGCGGGGGAAAGAAACTATAGAAATATTTTTCACTTATCTGTAAAAATTATTCTTCCAGAGATAGACACATTTCCCGTTTTTTTTTTTTATTCAATAAATTTTACAGATGATTGTTTTGAAATTTCAGTATATTTTATTCGTTGATATTTTATCCATTTTAATGTCGTCTGTTTCCTTAACAAGAAAAATCGCGAATAAACTATGAAAGATGTGTTAATAGAAATATTATTTTAAAATAGAAGTTTATAGAACGAAAAATTGCAATTAATTCATATTAAATCAAAAATACCTTATTATTAATTTACCTCGAAACTTTTCAACCCGGTGCCGGGTCATCATCAGTAGGTGGCCTCGTACTGTGCTTCGTTCTCGACTGCCATTCATTTTTATTAATAGTCAGTATCTGCCACCATAGGCTATCTAGATTTTGATTGGGTATCGACGTCATTACAGTTGATAGAAATTGTTATTATTTCAATTGTTTCGCGCATGTCGGTATGAATACAAAGCTCCATACAGTTATAAAACCTGTGTTATTCAATCGTATATTAACAGAGCCATTTACATTTGCTCTAATGGAAAACGCCTAGAAACTGAAATTGAAGAAATATACCAAATAGCAAGGAAAACATCTTACAAGTAATGTTTAACAACAACAACAAAAAAACTATATAAAAACAGGATTAAGAAATTAAATTCTGTTGAAAGTGTGCAACGAATCAAAACGAAATGTACCACTTCCATCACATGGGATAGAGGCGCCGATATTTAAAAAAATATGTATATATATATATATATATATGCAGCTAAAATCAATATAAATATACAAATAAAACCAAACAAATGCATTTTTAGCACATTAAGAGTGACAAACATCAAATTACCTTTTTAAACACTTCCAAATTTTAACAAAGTAGCTTCAAAGATATTGAAATTAGAATTCGGAATGACTAAGAAACCAACTGACAACAGAAGTAAGGAATTTAAAATTAATATTAAACAAGGAATAATATCTACAGCCTTAAAAAAATTAACCAAAATTCTAACAATAACACAGCTGTCATAACGTGGAGTTCGATCAAAATCCAGATAGCCGATGGTGGCAGATGCTTAATATATATATATATATATATATATATATATATATTTATATATATATATATAAAGGAATGGCAGTCGAGAACCAAGCGCGGAACAAGTTCACCCCTTGATGATGACTCGGCGCCATTTTAAAAAGCTTGGATGTAAATAAGAAGATTATTTTGATATTAGATCCAAATGAAATAAATAAAATGGTTGCATGATAAAATTTACTCCCCACAACCGAGAAAGAAAAAAAAACGAGAAAACAGGTTGTTGCTGGTGTTTTGTACTAGATAGTACAAAACACCAGCAACAACCTGTTTTCTCGTTTTTTTTTTCTTTTGCACATAATTTTTAAACAAATAAACATAAAATTTGAATGGCTGTTCGTTATCCTATTATTAATCGAAGTTTATGTAACCTTACCATAAGAATAATTTTTTAAGCTAATAAATATTCATTTTTCTCTCAAAAATAAGCTTTGGAAAAAAAGAAAATTTTCAATAATTTTTGGAAAGTACAGTTAATGAAAAATGGTCACGAAGATGCCTTACAGATAAGTAAAGATTCACACGCATTCATATGTTAGAACGCAACCAAATCGTTCTACCTGTATTCCATTTTCTGTTTCTTGTTACTTTCTCTTACCCATAAGGTAGAGAAAGTATTGTTTTTGGGTCAAATTTTCAAACGTGAGATTTTGTTATATTTACACGTTTTGAGGTACCCTGAATACGAAAATCATGTTTTTAGCAAATGGTCTCTCTGTGTGTGTGTGTGTGTGTGTGTGCGTGTCTGTGTGTCTGTCTGTTATCAGCATATCTCAAAAACAAATTATGGCAGAAAGTACGAACTTGGTTTTCTAAATGTGTATCATATAGGGATGCTACAGTAAGCTTTTCGTTAAGATCAAGCTAATGGTTTGTGTACAGGGACAATCAAGAGAATTCTAATACGTCTATAGGGGAAATCGCAGGAAAGTAGAGTTTAACGTCTATAGACTGCACTAAACCAAATGAAACGAATATATATATTTTGTAATAGAGATAGTTAACTGGGAAATTTTTTTTGTGTATGTAGGAGCCTCGTCTCCCCCCCTGGGGGGGGAAGTCCCCCCTCGAGGGGAGTAAATTTTCATGATGGGTATCTTTCAAAAGAAGGGGTATCTTTCAATACCTTAATATCTTTCAAAAGATGGGTATCTTTCAATACCTTTAAAACGAATGGTTGAACCATCGATCTGCGATAATTTAAAACAAAGTTATCGATTTTTTTTACTTTTAACGAAAAAAAAAAAAAAAAAAACTTAGAAAAAAAATCGTACTTTTTTTTTTTTTCTTTTTTTCTTTTTTTTAATTTTGAGAATTAAATGGACTTTTTTTTTGGATATTTGGTGTTATACTACTTCTCTAATATGGAAATCGTCTGCATTATCATGAAAGATAATTTTTTTAAATAATAATTTTAATAAATTATTTTTTAAAAACAGACTTATTTTTTAATAACCGAATTAAATTCCATATAAATGTAGGTGCATTAATGAAACGGGGGGTTGAGGGGGGTGGTAGCCCCCCTCACACAGAACTAATTATCATGTAAATCTCTTCAGAAGCCTAATATGAATTGTTTAAGATAGGTTTACATAACAGTACTCGTTATCTTACCTATTAATCTGCAACCTGTATTTATTGTATTAAATTTCAGGGTAAGAGAAAGTCGTGTGAGTGACACACCAGATTATTTTTACTTTTTCTTTCGCATGCAAATAGCTTTTAAAAAATACACATACAAACATGAAAATTGAATAAGATGTTCATTATAAAACTATTTATTGACATTTTTATTATTATGGTCATGCTCATAGTTTACAAATTATTAATTATATTTGTTTTTAAAGTGCATTATAAAAGTAAAAGAAAAATTAATCCAGAAAGAAAAATCGAGATTTATTTTAACATTTCAAGGCATGTGCGTCTTTACCTATCTCTAATGCATCCTTAACACCACTTTTCATTAAGTGTTCTTTCATAAAATTATTGAAATTTTTCATTTTTTCCAAAGCTTACTTTTGAAAGAAAAAATGAATATGTATTTGCTTAAAAATTTTTTTCATGCTAAAGTTAAATAAAATTCGGTAAATAATAGGATAATGAACAGGTTATCGAAGTTTTATGTTCATAAGTTTATTTGTTTAAAAATTATGTACAAAAGAAGAAAACGAGTAAACAGGTTGTTGCTTTAATTTTGTCCACCAGTGTATTTCACTGAAAAAGATTAATGTCGAATAGATTTAAAAATTACGGGTATTTGTATTTTTAGACATTTGGCTATTGAAAATTACCATGTATAATATGATGTATTTAAGAATGTTAGGAACTAAAATTAACAAAATTTACTTTTTTACAAGAGATTTTCGTCAAACATCCTTCACGATAACTTTATTAGAAGATTTTAAAATTATTAAATATTAAATATTGTCACGAATACGTAATAAAGAAAATTTTTTCCGTTGCAGAGAAAAGGAAATTTATAATTTTCTAACCAGAGTAAATATGTTTAATATACATCTATCGCAAAAGTACTTATCTCAAATTTTATATTCTAAAAAATCCAGAATATAACACAAAAATCTTCCAGTTTTAGGATTTTCAATAATTACTGCTCACATTTTCTCCTTTTAACTACGTCAATAATATGATTATAATATTAAACATCTTGAACTTTTGGGGGGACTCATGAAAATGCAATAATAGGCCTTTATTTAATCATCTCTTACTTTCTCGGAGAACTTTAAATTATTTATGACTTCCCTATTTTATAAAATATAAAACAGTATTAAAAATGTCTGTAAATTTAATGTAAATATTTATCCAGAGTCTCAGTAAATTTACAGTAATTCTTTGTTAAAAATGAATAATCGAGATTCTCAATCTTTATTATGTATTTTTACGTAATTTTATGATTTAATTTTTTAATTAAAATTAAAAATGACCGTTTCGAAAAAGCATTAAATTTCGAAAAGCTTTAGAAAAAGCATTCCAAGTCCGAAATATATTCTCACCAATAATTATTTAAATCAATATTAGTTATTAAAATGAATGTATAAAATAAGTTTTTAACATCACCGTTTATTTTTCTCTGTAATTTTACGTAAGACTTAAGATAATAGATTACACAGAGTTTTCTGCAGAAATTTTTAACAGTGTGTTCTAATGTTAAAAATGCAACATTTTTCAAAAATATGCATTTCTTATAATCATATGGCAAAAGGATATCTTTAGTTTTTCCTTACATTTAATTATTATTTAAATCTACAATATTTTCTATTGAAAATATATTATAACATAACAAATTATTACATTAGAAATTTACTTTAAACTCGACAAATAAATCAAAACACACTTTTCAAATTAAATAGTTGTAATGATATGAATCATTATTGACGAAAATTGACTTTGGTTCTATTAAATAATAATAATAATTATTATTATTTTGGACATTTGACAGCTTTGAGACTTTTAGTTCCAATGACTTTCGTCTCGATTGATCCATATTACAATCATTCGCAGAAACAAATGAACACTATCTGGTAAACATGGAACAGCACAAACATCCATGCCCGCACCGGAGTTCGAACCCGGAACCTGGAGATCCAAAAGGCGGCGCACTATACCAACCGCACTACCACGCCGGCGATAATTATATGCCTTCTTAATTATTTAAAAATATTTCAAATTGTGCTTGACTTTATTTAACCCCAAGCTTATAAATTGTTACTTATCAATATTCAAAGAATACGCATATCGTACTAATTAAAACTATGTTTATTTACAGATGATATGAAATATTTATACGTAAATGGAAAAGAACTTAATCAAACGTAACGTACTTAATCCAGAACAAAACTTAAACTTGAAAAACTGACTTGTTGCCAGATTCACAAACCAATATTACAATTTTAAGTATAATAATAAAATATAGAACGTGGGTTCATAACATTCTCCCACCTTTTGTCTGGAAAGATATATATTTGAAAGACAAAACTTATTAACATAACCACAAAGTTTACTTTAAAAGAGAAGCAGTGAGTTTTGAAATTATATCAAACTTAAATTTTGACATAGGAAACGAAAAAGAAGTACTTTACAAATCCAGTTTTTTGGGTTTGACAATAGGTCTACCCTTTCTAGAAAATTTAATTTCGTCTGCCATTTTGTCACTGTCAATAGCACACTTTGGTTGTTCAGTAACTTCAGGTAAGGACTCTTCATTTTTTGTGGGCATGATAATATCCTTCGAAGAAATTTCCAAGGGATATAATCTCTGAAGTGATCGTATAATTTCACCCTTTGCTACCTTTAATCGAGCTACTCGCTGTTTTCCATCTTTTCCTACAAACAATTCTATGACCTTTCCTAAGGGCCAGTTTATTCTTTTAAGATTTTCTGATCCCACAAGTACTATATCTCCAATTTGAATTTTATCTTTAAGTCTCTTGACATCAGGATTTCTTACTAATTCTGAAATATACTCTCTCTGGAAGCGTCTCCTGAAATGCTCTCTTACCCTTTGAACATAACGTAATCTTTTCCTTAGATGATTTCCATCAATTATATCCAAATCAATTGTATTGAGCTCTAAAGGATTTCGTACATCATGTAAGAAATGAGCAGGGGTTAATGGCAATGGCTCATTTGGATCTTCACATACATATGTTAGTGGACGTTTATTGATAGTGTCCTCACAGTCACATAGAACTGTTTGCATTTCTTCGAAACTTAAGCAGGTCTTTCCAAGATTTCTTTTTAATAGATCTTTTATTAAGCGAATTATTCGCTCCCACCATCCTCCGTACCATGGTGCGCTTGGTGGGATGAAGTTCCATTTGATTTTGCTGAATGTTGTATTTCGTGCTGTACATTTAGAACTAATTAGTTCCTTGTCAACTGAAGCATTTATGCAAGCCTTACGTCGATTCTTTGCGCGCAGAGGTAGAATTTCTATTATGTATACTGACAATGGAACTAATTTTGTTGGAACTTCCAGATGTTTTGAGAATTGTTGATATTGCAAATGATAATCAATAGTAGCATTTAATAAAAATGGACTTGAAGTAACTCCAAATACAACACGGGTATGTCGGTATTCTTTGATTGTTGATCGATCTTTATCTTTCCACCAGAGAAATCTTAACACATTTCTGTCTTCTGGACGAACACTAATTTGCAGAAATGCTTGTTTGATATCTGCTGTGACTCCTAAAGCATCTATTCTGAACTTGTTAAGAAGTAGAGGAATTTGTTGAATTAGACTTGGTCCAGTACTTAGACAGTCATTTAATGATGCACCACCAGAAGTCTTTGATGAAGCGTCAAACACTGGACGAATTTTTGTAGTAACACTTGATAATTTAATCACTGGTCTGTGCGGTAAATAATATAAAGCTTCAGTAGTTTGAGCTGGTTCCAATTCTTCTATTATGCCTTCACTCTCCCAACGAAGAAAAATGTCATTGTATTCCTCAAAGTAATTTTCTTTAAGCAAGCGTTTAGTTGTTTGCATAAGTCTTAATGCTGCTTTATCATAGTTATTGAATAACTGAGGATGTCCTGCCAACCAGGGTAGTGAAATCTCATATCTATTTTTCTCATTGATCTTAACAGTCTCAGTAAAATGAAGAAGTGTTTCTTCGTCTAAAATTTTCCTAGCTTTTTCTTGAATGGGATCATTTATGCCCAATGTTTCTAAATCCCATAATTTTTCTAATTCGACACTTTGTAAACATAAAGAAACTGTATTCAATACTTCACGCTTTCGACCAAGTCCTAGTACAGTCCAACCTAGTTTAGTTTCGACTACTGATAATCCTCCTTTCAGCACTTCAATTCTTCCAGTTAGAAGTGAACCAATAATGTCTGCGCCGATGAGTAACCAAATTGGAGGTATATCATTGCCAACATCAGATAACCTAATCCCCTTTGATGAAAGTTGTGATATTAAATTTTTATCTTTTATTCTGGGCAAATTTGAACAAATCTTAGATTGATCTAAAAATGAAAGTTTGGTTGAATATTTTCCATCAGTACTTTCTATAACCACATTAAAACGCCCATGTTCTTTCAACGGTGTAGTACTGCCACCAAATAGTCCTTGGCATAAGGTTTCTGTCCCTACTGGAGTTAACTTAAGTTCTTGCACCAAACTCTTTTCTATATATGATCTATGAGATCCATCATCAAGCAGGGCTCTAACATTCAGGCACTTGTTCTTATGACGTAAGCGTACAATTAATGTTTTCAAATAAATTTCATGTAACGATGAAGCAAATAGTGTAGCAGAACTTTCCCCCTCTATTCTATTTTGATTGCTTGGCATATCAGTTGATTTTGTTTTCAAATCTGGACAAAGCAGTGGATAATGCCGTCTGCTGCATACAATGCATTTTACATTACTTCGACAGTTTTTCGCCAAATGATTAGGTTTTAGGCAAACTAGGCAACATTTTTTCTTTATAACTATTGATTTTCTTTCTTCATTGCTTAAAGTCGCAGCTCTGTTACAGTGTTGGCTGGAGTGATTGCGATCACAGAAAATACAATTAAGCCTTTTATTAGGCGCAAGCCTTTTTATTAGCCTTTTATTAGGCCTTTTATTAGGCAATATCAACAATTCCAAACCACAGAATTACAAACAACAATGGAAATACTTAAGAAAGGATTTTATGTCGACAATTTAATCACAAGTGTCCAAAATGAAGATGAATATATGAAATTGCAAGTTCAATCTAAAGAAGTTATGAAAATCGGTGGTTTTGATTTACGCTGCTGGACATGCACAGGAGATGAGAATCAGGAAGATCATTCAGTTCTTGGCTTAAAGTGGAATACAGAGTCTGACGAGCTTAAGTGTCATTTTCCCAAAGCAATAGAAAATTTAGAAGATGTAGGTACTAAAAGAAAATTACTTTCAATAGTTAACAGTGTTTATGACCCAATTGGTTTTACGTTACCTGCCATGCTGTTTCCTAAGTTACTCCTGCAAGAGGCTTGGAAGAGAAAAATAAGTTGGGATGAACCGCTTCCCAATGATCTCCAGTCACAATATAAAAACTGGGTGAAACATTTTCATTGTATACAACAATGTTCTATTCCAAGAAGAATGTTTTATGGATCTAAAGAAGATGCCACTCTACACTTGTTTTCAGATGCATCAGGTAATGCTTATGCTTGTTGTGCGTATCTTCGTTGTAAAGAGAATTCAGAAGTATTTGTCAATTTAGTTTCTGCCAAGTCAAGAGTCTCACCAATTAATCGGCCAACTATTCCCCGATTAGAGTTGTTGGGGGCTTTACTGGCTGCTCGTTTAGCCAAAACTATAAAATCTGCAATGAATTTTCCTCTTAAAACTTTCTTTTGGACTGATTCTATGGTAGCATTAGCCTGGATTTTGAAAAAGGAGCCCTGGAATAATTTTGTTGGAAACAGAGTAAAGGAAATTAGAGAACTAACAGACACGGAAAGTTGGAGATACGTTCCAGGAGATCAGAACCCTGCTGACCTCCCATCTCGATCATGTACTTGTAAGGAACTTGAGAAAAAAAACTGGTGGGAAGGACCCTCGTGGCTGAAGAATTCTACCGAATTATGGCCAAATGAATGCATAACTTTTCCAGAAGAAGCACTAACTGAAAGAAGGAAAGTTGTAAAAAGTGCAGCGAACATTCAAGATGCTGAAAATTTTAGCCAAAGACTTTTGTATTTTTCTGAATATCCTAAGCTGCTACGTATGATGGCCTGGATATTAAGATTTTGCCGACTTTCTAAGAATAAAGAAATGAATATATCAATGAATTTAAGTACCGAAGAAATTAATGAAGCTGAAGTTGTCCTTACAAAAATAATTCAAAGTGAATGGTGTACTGAAAATAGAAAAAGATATGAAGGAACAATGAAGTTTTATGAAGAAAATGGTTTATTGAAAGTGAAGACTCGACTCATACTTGGAGAAGACAATGATGATTTTAAGTACCCGATTGTTTTACCAGATCACTTGATAGTCAGGCGTTACATCGAGTACATACACAAAAGCTTAAATCATGCTGGGGTCCAAACTGTTTTATCTCATATAAGGGAAAGATTTTGGATTCCTCGTGGTCGAAGAGTAATTAGAGAAGTTATTTCTCGGTGCATACCTTGTAAGAGACATTCAGTCAAAGCCATAGTCACAGAACCAGCTCCACTTCCAGCGAATAGAATAAACAGAGTAGCAGTCTTTCAAATAACCGGTACAGATTTGGCTGGTCCTATTTTTCTTCGAGAAGGTATTAAAGCGTGGATAGTTTTATTTACGTGTGCTGTATTTCGTGCTGTACATTTAGAACTAATTAGTTCCTTATCAACTGAAGCATTTATGCAAGCCTTACGTCGATTCTTTGCGCGCAGAGGTAGAATTTCTATTATGTATACTGACAATGGAACTAATTTTGTTGGAACTTCCAGATGTTTTGAGAATTTAGACTGGGAAGCAATTCAAGATGAATGTGGAATTCGTAACTCCAAACTCCAAATACAACACGGGTATGTCGGTATTCTTTAATTGCTGATCGATCTTTATCTTTCCACCAGAGAAATCTTAACACATTTCTGTCTTCTGGACGAACACTAATTTGCAGTAATGCTTGTTTGATATCTGCTTTGACTCCTAAAGCATCTATTCTGAACTTGTTAAGAAGTAGAGGAATTTGTTGAATTAGACTTGGTCCAGTACTTAGACAGTCATTTAATGATGCACCACCAGAAGTCTTTGATGAAGCGTCAAACACTGGACGAATTTTTGTAGTAACACTTGATAATTTAATCACTGGTCTGTGCGGTAAATAATATAAAGCTTCAGTAGTTTGAGCTGGTTCCACTTCTTCTATTATGCCTTCACTCTCCCAACGAAGAAAAATGTCATTGTATTCCTCAAAGTAATTTTCTTTAAGCAAGCGTTTAGTTGTTTGCATAAGTCTTAATGCTGCTTTATCATAGTTATTGAATAACTGAGGATGTCCTGCCAACCAGGGTACTGAAATCCTCAGTTATTTTTTCATATATAGTTTTGATTTCTATAAAACGATCTCTATATGATTCAATCTGATCATATTCATCATCATTTAATTCTAAAAGTTCACTCAATTCAGAATCAATCTTAAATAAACGCTCTGACTTATCCAAAATCTTATTAAATATCACAGAAATTTGCTTACTTTCTATCGTCGTGTTAGCTATTAACTCATCGAACTGGTTACAAGCAGTCGTAAACTGACGTAGTAAATTTGTTCTTTCTCTTTTCAAATTATCCAAAACATTTGTATTCACACCATCATTATTTGTTTGGTTCGTACTTGCACCATCGTTATTCTTTTGATTCATTATAAATTTCAGTTACGTAAATGTAAACAAAAGAATATTTCAAAAGCAAAGAAAGTACTAGTTACTTATTTCAGTTATGAAAACAAACATATTCGAGTTAAATATCGCGGACGCCAAATGTTACTTATCAATATTCAAAGAATACGCATATCGTACTAATTAAAACTATGTTTATTTACAGATGATATGAAATATTTATACGTAAATGGAAAAGAACTTAATCAAACGAAACGTACTTAATCCAGAACAAAACTTAAACTTGAAAAACTGACTTGTTGCCAGATTCACAAACCAATATTACAATTTTAAGTATAATAATAAAATACAGAACGTGGGTTCATAACATAAATATTACTAATTGTCTATATTTAAACCGTTGATACCATTTTTAAAGAGCACTAAAATTAAATATATATCTATATTCTTACATATATATTATATACATTTGTATTTTTAGTATATATGTATAGTATATATATATATATATATATATATATATATATATATATAATCTTATTGGCACTTGTGCTATTTTTTCAATTTTATATACTTTAAGATTTATATATATACAGGGTGATTCATTTAAAAAGAGCACCCGTTGGTTTTTCTTATTACCCTTAGATAGGACGGATGTGGCAACTTTTCTAACACTGAAGTATAATTGTTTGAACCTTGTTTAAGTGTGGGAGACAATTTCCAACACAGTTGGACTGTTACAACTTTATTTGTGAGGTAAAACAGAAAGGGACACGCACAATGTTATGTAATCCTGTGATAATTTTATTTATGAAAAGCAAAATTTAATTCAAATTTTTTACATTATCATTCTTACATTACATTTACATTTACATTATCATTATCCTTTTTACATTATCCTTTAATAGGGTTTTCCAGAGAAGTCCTGCCAACATCGATGAATTAAAACAGATCATAACTGAAGTAATCTCGTCAATAACACCAACAGTATCGTCAAAAAACTTGGTTCGTGTTCATGTTTGCATTTAAAATGATGGTGAACATTTTCAACATTTTCTGTAAGGAATGATGATGTAAAAAAATTTAATTAAATTATGTTTTCAAAAATAAAATTATCACAGGATTAAGTAACACTGTGCGTCTCCATTTCTGTTTTACCTCACAGATAAAGTTGTAACAGTCCAACAGTGTTAGAAATTGTCTCCCACACTGAAACAAGGTTCAAACAATTATACTTCAGTGTTAGAATAGTTGCCACATCCGTCCTATTTAAGGGTCATAAGAAAAAACAACGGGTACTCTTTTAAACTGATCATCCTGTATAAATATATATAAATCTTGCTGCTCAAAAGTTTTGCAAGAATTGCAAAGGACTAATTTTTCTCAATTTAAAAAACGTATCTCTCGAGGAAATGTTTTCAAACATTGGATATTTAAAGAATTGTGTCTTCTTCATGTAAGTGAACGAAATAATCTGTAACTTCAGGATATTTTAATACAGACCCAGTACAATTTGTGGATGAATTTGTGTGACGATAGCACATTAAATAACGCATTTATTTTAAGACTCCAAAAAGAATCAGCATGTTTTTTATTTATAACCTATAGAGTTTTAAATGAAAATTATTACCACATGCAAGTAAATTGAAAAAACATTTTTGAAACAACATACTGCAATCGGAATAAAAATATCTTAAATAGCTCATGAAATAGGAGCATTTTTATAAAAAAAAGTTTTCACTGCGCATGTGCGAAAGATAGAAAAGCTAGATATATTGGGCGTTGAAAGATGGGCAAATTTTGTTAAAAGTGCTTTTGAATAGAGTAAACACAAAACAAATTGTCGGCACAAGAATGAGCTGGATTTTAAGTATTTTCCATGAGTTGAATTTTCATAAGGGGTTTTTCACATGCTTCGTAATCCACATTTTTCAATTACGTTGCAAGAGTCTTTTTTTTTTGTGAAAAATCCCTTATGATCTCGCAAATAGGGGTGTAACGTAGCATTCCTCCCCGTGGTGCACCCTGGGTTACGTTAAATCTGCTACAGAGACTGCCGCTCTCCACAAATTTCTTTTGTGATGCATTCGAATTCGGGTGTCAACCGTCCTTCTAAGGATTTGCGACGTCTGAGGGTTCTCCAGTGGAACGCTGGTCGTATTTCTTATACTTTAACAGATCACGTAATCTAAAGACTCAGAAGGGTTTCCTTCAATGTGTCCGGGAGATCGCCCAATATAATGCAATTAATGACAAGGAATATGAACTATTATCTTGCATAAATCCACTAAAGTTTATAGATCTCGGTATCAGATTGGATTTGACTTTGAATGTGATGAAAAATGAGGCCCAGCTGCTCCTCGGGCCATCGATTTGGAAACCATTAATACCCGCAATCCTCTAGATGAGTGGCTTCATGTTTACACTGATGGCTCCCTTTTGGATTTCACCCAGGGCGCTTGAGCTGGCGATTCCTGTGATCTTTTTTCCTTTTACTTACATGTTGGCTCTCATACGACTCATTATGATGGTGAAGTCGAGGCCATTCATTTGGCCCTATTTCAGCTTTCTGTCCATCTCTCCCCTCCTGATAAGGCTGTAATTTTATCAGGCTCAAGTTCTGCCCTTCAGGCCTTGGCAAGTAACCAAGACAAACAAAGTTCCCGAGTCCAGAGTTGCAGAGGGCTAATGAGCAGAATCCAAACAAAGGTTGCCTACCAGTGGCTGCCTTCCAATTGTGGCCTTTGGGGAAATGAAATGGCGGACCTCTTAGGAAAAGACACACGGATATTCTCCAAAGATCTTCTAGAGACATGCCGTTTCACTCTGCTAAACTTGAAATTAATAGTATCTATAAAAAATGTTTTCGAATTGCTGCTGCCAGTGCTACTAAAAATAAATCATGGAGGGTGCTATTAAAACCTTACTGAGTCTCGGACTCTCCTCGAGCTGCCGCTGCAGCTGAGTTTAGACTATTGACTGGACGTGACTGCCTCCGTGCTCATTTGTTTCGTTTTAATCTGACTGACTCACCTTTTTGTCTTCTGTGTGCTTCTGGACTAGTCATGGACGCTGCTCATCTAGGCGTGTGTTCTGCACTTAAGAGTTTGCACTGTATTGTAAAGAAATATTGGAGAGCTCGCTGCTTAATGATCTGATGGTCAATGACTTGGCATTTAATAAATAAATAAAATCTAGAAAATCTTAGTAAATAAACCAGTTATAAGGCGTTTTTTCGAAAAAAAAAATTATTATTATGAAATTTCAACTCTTGGAAAATATCTAAAATCTAGTTCGTTCTTTTGCCGACAATTAGCTTAATTTTTACTCTATTCAAAGGAGCTTTTAACAACAGTAGCCCAATATACGTCTATTTTTCAATCTACATAATAAACATTTTTCTATCTTTCACGCATGCGCAGTAAAAACGTTTTTCATAATAATGTTCGTATTTCATGAAATATTTAAGATATTTGTATTCCGATCACAGCAGTAGAGAAGAGTGGGGTTAAATGATACAATAGCTAGATTTTTATGTTTTGCAAGCACCAGAAACTTGACAATTTTTCTGATATATGGCAGAACTGAGGTCATTCATCAAGTCTAGTTTTAGAATTTTGCTATCCACAGAAGGGCAGAAAAAATGAAAGTGTGTTTTTCAGCTGTCAAAGTAAGTTTTTACTGATTCAATTAAATAGTAGTTAAAACTTTAATTACTTGCTTAAAGTTAATATAACTGTTATATGGTGAAAAGGCATAATCTTTTATTGTGTTTATGATATTCAAGAAGAATACTGACAATTGTTCCTTAAGTCTATTTCCTGTTTTAAATGATCATGTGGTGGTGGGGATGAATGGGATAATTTGAATGGGGATGAATGGGACATTCTCCCCTGTGTGCTAATTTAAAATTGTGCACAAGAATTATATTAAAACAAATCGTAAATAGATTTTCAATATTTTTATAACCTGTAGTTCATTTATAACATTGAATTATAAAGGTAGCATAAATTTAGAGAAAAATAGATTGAAATTAATTGTTCTGATTTTTGTTTATAATAATTTTGATTAAAAAAATTATAAGTTAGTATATTCAATGCAACTTAAATCAATATATAAAAAAATTAAATAAATAAACTAATAGTAATTTGATTAAAATCACAATTTCAATCAAGTTAATTAAATAAATCCTGGTGATTATTAATGTAATACAGAATATAATGCTGATTTTTCCCGATCAGTCGGAAAAAAAAAATATCTGGATAATTTGTACTCTATTATAATGATTTATCTCTTTCTAGTGTCTTATTTATTTATTTATTTATTTTTAGATTAGATCTGATTGCCAAAGCCGAGCACTAGGAACTGTGCGAACCAAAGGACTTTTACCTTTTGATGTTACTTTGAGTCGATACATCAGTTTATGTTAATTTCAGTAAATTCATAGTGTGTAATAAAATCACATAAACCAATTTAACTTTAAAAATGTATTTACTTTCCATTTTGTTTTCTTTTCTTTGTTAACTCTAGTCCTGTTCCACTCATCCCCAATCATGTCCCATTCATCCCCATAGGTGGGGAAAATGCACATGCATGCTAAAAAAAATTATTATTATTAATTAAAAATGTAAGCTTTTTATTAAAGTTAGTATGTTCATATGTAACTGATTACAGAAGTGTACTTATGAGCAATGTCTCAAAATTCTGAATTACATATGGTGAACATTATCAGTAAAAACATGAAAAACGTGCCATTCATCCCCACTATACCCTATATTGTTTTAAAAGTGTTTTTTCAATTTATCTGAAAGTGTGAAAAAGTTTCTTTTAAAATTCTGTATATTATAAATAAAAACATGCTAAATTCTTTTTGAGTTTTAAAATAAATGCTTATATCTCCGTTATTTAATATGCTATCGCCACAAAAATTTATCCACAAATTGCACTGGGTCTATGTTAGCATATCCTAATGTTACAGATCATTTCGTTCCCTTAACGATACAGTGCCATCACAAACTTTATAGATTTTGCTCAATTTGTTACGGGCCTCCTAAATGTTGTCTGAAACCAACCTTCACGGAAAAATATGAGGAAGAACTAGCTCTTTAAATACCAATGTTTGAAAACATTTCATCGAGAGATAAGTTTTTAAATTGAAAAAAAAAAAAAAAAACAAAAAAAAAAACTGATTGTTGCAAATCTTGCTAAACTTTTGAGCAGGAGAGTGTGTTTATATATATCTATACAGAGAGAGAGAGAGAGAGATTAATTACTATTAAAAAGATTCTGTTGTTTTCTTAATTACTTTGGATAATAATAATTTGTTATAAAAGTTTGCAGCTGCAGAAAGATTTTAAAGAAACGCGTTCTTTATCATTTTTTTTTATTCGAATTTTGCAAGTGTTTTACATAGTTTTCAGCTATTCTATTAAATATATACATACTAGTTCATGTATTAATCTTTCCCAGTATTTATATTTATGTTTATTTCATCAAACACGACAACATTAATTAAATGAAAAAATATCTTCATTAAAATGGATTCCATACGGATGATCGATTTTAACACTTAAGTAATTACAGCGGAAAAAAAAAAAAAAAAAAATTCCTTATCCCTAACTGTCTATGGAACTCGAGTTTAATACGGTATCATTGACAAATTGCCCGGTTTACTTAAAGTGACACGGGAAATTTCTCACTTAAAAAAGGCGTAGCATAATCGAAGTAGCTGCCGAAAGTTTTTAAAGAAACGTTTTCTTTATCCTGTGTATAGAATGTGTACGAAATTGTAAACTTATATTTTTCAGAATAAATCTTTAAAAATTTTCAAAGTAGATAATGAATATACAATTTAACGCAAGCGATTGCATATTAATAGGTTGGTTAAGCAATATGAATAAAAAATATTTCATAAAAACATTATTTTTAATAGCCTTAAGAGAGTTGAAATAGAATGGATATATACAGAAAATTTTCGGAAATAATGGTTTAAGAGAAAACAGCCTAAAATAAGTTTGAATTTCAGGCAAAATATTTCTCATAATTCTTATGGGTAAACAAAAAAAAAAGCTTTCACATAGGAATTCACGTATGTTATATATTATGACATATATAGAGTATATATCATGGCTTCATTTATACCAATACATTTTTTCGCCACAAATAATTTTTCAATCATTCTTTTAGAACATATATTAATTAAAGTTTTTACTCCTTGAACTTAACGTCAAAACGAAATGAATTTTTATTAAAATATTTTTTTTTACTCTATTTATTTACAATTTTAATTTGACTTAAAATATTTTTTTTTTCCTAAGAAGATCCTTTTCGAATGAAATGGATTTTTCTGTGTGTAAAATTGGTGAAATCCAGTTGGGCAGTTTCAATGGTAGATGGATTGATTTTGTGTATCATAACATTAATTTTGTGTATATAAAAATTTTGTGTAGACTTTTATATAAATATATATATTCCATTATCGATTCAAAAGTAATTTAAAATGCCCTTATATCACACTTAAATATTTTGTTTTTATAATTATAAATTAATGATTGAAAAATGATCTCAGAATGGAAACCATGAAAGAAAAAAGAAAGAAAAGAAACAACTGTTATAAATAGTTTATGTATAGTAAATATGTATAGAGTGCATACGACATTAAAAGAGATATGGAATAACTAAAACAATTTTTTATTCCTTAAAAAGCAAATATTTTATTTATATATTCGTAAAAAGTATAAATAAAATATTTAAAAGTAAAATAGTAATAAAAGTAAAATATTTATTATATATTTTGCGTGACTATTTTATTAATCCTATTTATTCCCCTTCACATTTATTTTATTATGATTTAATCACATTGTTTATTAACCATAAAGCACCACACGGAAAAGGAAAAAAAAAAAAATCTTGATTTTTTTCTATTCCGAAGTTCATCCGTCCTAAGTTGATGGATGATAGTGCTGATAAATTGTTTGCTTTTCTCCTGTGACGGGCCAAATTTCTCACTCGCAGAGAGGTGTAAAATAGTCAGAGTTGCTGCGAGAGAATTCTACCGAAAATATTTTCTCTATCGAGAAGAGATTATAGGTGAAAATAAAAACCGGATTTTTTAACCATTAATCTTTGAAGTTTTGTAAGTTTAAAAGTAAAATTTGATCTAAGTAATTTTCATATTAAAATGTCACAATACTTAAAAAAAAAAAAAAAAAAAAAAAAAAAAAAAAAAAAAAATGCTTATTATTATAATAAATATTAGAAAATAAATACTTATATTACATTAACAAGTCCATTGGACGACAAGGAAATTGATAGAAAAAGATTTGTAAATGATGAGCATATAAAGTAAGACATTTGGAAAAAAAAAAAAAAAAGAATCTTACATACAAAAACATGTTATAGTCTCTTTTAAATAGCATATGTCCTGCTAAGTGTACCCACGAAACGGTTTTATGCACATATTTTAAAGCAATTTAATTTCATCTGAAATTTAATAAATTGTTGTCACATAGTGCGTTCATTCATTAAGCTCCTCAACCAAAAAAAAATTCTTTTTTTCTTTTCTTAAAAAAAAAATCTGGAGTGACTCCACTCGACTTTCCGAACATTGAGTAACTAACAGTTTTGTAGATAAAATAAAGAAAGAGGAGTTGCTAAACAAACAAAAAAGAGAAAACCATAACAGAGAGTTTGAGTATTTTTCTCCATATATCACACGAGGTTTTATTTAACGCTACTGAACTTTGAGCCCTTAGATCATAAGGATAAAGAATATTTCGTTGTGTCCCTGTAAAAATCTATAAATGCTAGATTCACCAAAATGCTTATAGTTAGTGCAACAGTGATTTATAATATTCATACAAATTTTCAGCTCAATTGAATAAGGCGTTTAGATGCTATCGCTGGTCTCATAGGCCATAAAGATAAAGAATTTTTCTTTGTGTCCCTGTAAAAAAACTGTAAGTGCTAGATTCACCAAACTCTATACAGTTGGTTCAAATGTGACCTATAACATGTGTACAAATTCTTTGCTGAGATATTAATAAGGCGTTTAGATGCTATAACACTTTTAAAAATTTGGCAAAGAATGTTTCTTTGTGTCCCTGTAAAAAAACTATAAGTGCTAGATTCTTCAAAATCTATACAGATTGAGTATCTGTGACCTATAATATGTGTATAAAGTTTTTGCTCAATTGAATAAGGCGTTTAGATGCTATCGCACTTTTAAGATTTTTGGTCCCATAGGCCATAAAGATAAAGAATTTTTCTTTGTGTCCCTGTGAAAAAACTATAAGTGCTAGATTCACCAAAATCTATAGGGTTCGTACTATGGTGACTTACAATATACGTACCAACTTTCAGCTTATTCGAACAAAGCGTTTAGACGCTAGCGTGTTTACTCACAGACATACACACATACATACACAC
The DNA here is from genome assembly GCA_963930645.1 of Salticus scenicus. NCBI lineage: Eukaryota > Metazoa > Arthropoda > Arachnida > Araneae > Salticidae > Salticus > Salticus scenicus. The sequence goes on along the minus strand of OZ005656.1, from coordinate 290,204,950 downwards.
ATACATACACACACACATACACACATACATACACACACACATACATACATCATCGTAAAAATAGTGAAAACGGACTCGTTGGACCTCGAAACGTATAGAAACATCAAAATCTCGAATTCGGATTTTTGACATGATTACAATACTTTCCTCACTATAGTGTTTGGAAAGTAAAAAAAAAAAAAAAATCATTTATTAGCTGTATCGCCTGTAATTCCTAATATAAAAATTACACGCTGGAAAAAACATTAACTGGGAAAAACGTAAGCTTGTCTTAAATGAAAATGAATCCGCATCCACTTTCCATAAATTATAAAGAAAAACGGCGACAGTAATTTCGTAACGATATATTTGAGCACAACCTTTCATCAGGTGAAAAACAGTATCAATACACCAATGATGCGTTGTCGCCTTACTGCTACATTTGTGCCTACATGTTTTCTTGTGACATACATCCAAGAAAGATATTTGATTAAGAGTACAAAGTATTTCATTTATAATATTTTGATTTTTTATACTAAATATTTCCTAGAAGTCAAAACCAATTTCATTGCGACGACCCTTTTATGAAATTTGAGCAAACTTCGTCTCTATTTGCTTGAATAAACATTTTCAAAATTAATTTTGCTATAATTTTTGCATTAGGTAGCATCTGCTTTCATACTCTTTATTCATCATACAAAGACATGGTGTAAAGGAAAAATAAATTATAAAGCGAATTAACAATGGTTAGAAAATGATTTCGTAATTTAAAATTATCTGAAGAATTTAAGATAAATTAAAATATAAAACATTTTTTTTTCTTTTTTTGTATCATAGAACTTGATGTATCCATTATTATGTTTTTTTCTCTTATTTAAGCCAGTTCATGTAAGTAAAAGTAGCTTGTTTTTAACGGAACATGTTACATTTATTTTATTAATGCAGATTAGCTTGTTTTCATTATTCGCATGTTACAAGTATATTTTAATTAATTTTTTTTTAAGTCTCTCCACTTTCTACATCCTTTTAATACCCTATTTTGATTGAAGAAAAATAATTACACATTTGTGGATTAAATATTTTCAGCATTTTGTTTCTCTTAGAAACAACAAAACAAAAAATTATGGTATTTATATGTTTTCTTTTTAAGTAGTTTGTGGAGTTCTTTTTTTTTTATTAGTACTCATTTTAAGACACTTTTCTGGATAGTTCATTTTGAATATTTTTTAATAGTCTAATTAATTTTTTAAAGGAAGCCAATCAAGTTATAATTTTCCGTTTTAAAAATGAAATTTTAAAATACAAGCAAAAAATTTCTTTGAAAGTTAAAACAAGAATGAGCAAAACATTTTGTTACGGTAAATTGTTTTAATGATAAAATAGCTTATGGTACATTTTCAGGAAACAATTGTGAAAGTGTGCTTATAAACATGAAGTCCATTAATAACGTTTATTAACTTGATTGTTTTTTCTCTCTGGTCTTTTTGTTTTTTCTCTCTGGTCTGTTTTTCTCTTTGTTTTTTCTCTCTGTTTTTTTCTCTTTTCTTTTTCCACACAGGGTACAAAAATGTTGTTTCATCCAGACGAAATATTAAGAAGTTGATTGCGAAAACCTGTATTATTATTTTATTCTTATAACCTTGTTTATTTTTTCAATTTATTACATTCTCTTGCTAAATGATAAGAAAAAAAAAATTGGAAGTGCATTGTTAAACGATAAGGAAAAAAAATAATAATACAATAGCTTTTATCAGCACAGCACTATGTTAAATAAAATGTAGGGCTGTTAATTAAACAAAAAAAAAAAAAAAAAAAAAAGAAAAGAAAAGAAAAAAGAAAGAAATTAATATAAAGAGTAAGGTGAAGTGCTTTCAGTGTCATCCCAGACAATTTACATCAATATTTTGTGTTCAACTAAACTCATCAGCACATTTCAACGAATTCAATTTCACTAGCAATATATATATATATATATATATATATATAAGAAGCTAATTATCGATTAATTATTTTTAAATAAAATAGGTTAAAATACAATCACGAAAAGTCACGTTAAGGCTTGCAAAATTTGTATGTAGTTACGTAAAACTTTAATGCATAACATAGCTTTATTTATTTTTTTTTTTTTTTTACATTTAATAGATTTAAAAAAAAAATAACAACAACATAGCTGTCAAGTATTTTAATTTATTCCGAAATGTTGTTAGCCCCGCCCTTTATTTCACACCGTTATCTTTTTAGAGTCATTTTCTTCCTATTTAATCCTAGTTATATATTGAAGAAAAATTTTCTATAAATATTACGGTATGAAAAAAGGGCGAGGCTCACAACATTCCGGAATAAATTAAAAAACTTGACATAATAATTATACAACTGGATGGTCATTTATTGAATAATGCTCGCACAATAATTAAAATAAATTGATTAAGAGAATTTTTGTATAAATTCGTTGTAATGCATACAGAGAATAAAACTAAACTTTTAATTCGTAAAAGTTAATAAGTCGATTAAAACTTAAATTAACCGTAATGGTGATGGTGGGATTACGGCTGATTACACTCCCTCCATGAGGTTCTTATTGAAGGATCTTAAATTGTATTCAGACACGTTTCTGCGAATATCATGGAAAAAGCTGAAAGATCAGGCGCTCTGTATGACTCGCATTCGAATACAGCACCCCTCCTCTATCAGCCGAAATGGATCCTGTGCTGATGTCAAATTTAAATTGATATTTTAAATTAGGTTCAAACATTTACTCTTTATTGAGTGCGTAAAAATACCGAGGATTTTAAATTATCTATTAGAATGGATCGTAAATAAAATTAAAAATATATTTTAACCACTTAACTGCCCCGAGAGTGTATAGGAGACTTTTCAAAGCGAGATTTATATATATATATTAGACTGCTACCCGTGAAACTACTGACACGATATGACAATGTAGTAAAGTAACCTCGGAAGTGACCTCGACGGTGGTTTCCAAACATTGACTCATTTTAGAATTGAGAGAGAACGGTGGAATTAGGAAGCGAATTTCTAAAATTTTCGTCGAGCTAGAAAACCAAAGAGTAAATGTTTAAGAAAAATATTTTTTGAGAGAAATCGAAAAGATAAATTGGATTGTTCAGGCAAAACTAAAATAAAATAATAATAATGGACCTTTTTCTTTTCCTACTTAAAATAATAATAATTATTATAAAAAACTTTTCATATACCCTGTTGAATCACAGCTAATAGAACTATATTAGCACTTTATCAATGAGTATAACATTTTTAAAATGATAATGACGTCCATTTTTTGTGAGATGCATCATTTAACTTTTCATAATTTTTTAATGTTCACGTTTAAATAAATGTATTTATTTTTAGGTCGAAAGAAAATACATAGATTCGGTTTGATAAAAATTTGTACAGTTATTGATTAATGAAACATTTAATCAATAGTGTAGTAAATACAAGTTTTTAGTGTAAAACATACTTTCAGTTACAGCATGAACGAATATGAGAGAAAAGTCAAACTTTTATTTTCTGACTGATCATTGTTTATTGTGAACAACGTTATATCGGAATAAATCTTTAAAAATGTTTCCCACCATTTTTATATTGATATTCAGATGCCTATTAATGGACCTCTACGATTTTTTTTAGAAAAAGGACGTTACATTTTCTTTTTTATAACAACGTTTCCGTTTAAAAACCTAAAGTTTTTTTTCGTTAACACATTTTTTGCCATTCTCTTTTAAAACTATTTTCACCTATTTAATAGCCAAAAACTCACTGGAAAAAGGGTGTACATCATCGTTACACGTAACTCAAAAATATCATTTTTGAAATAGTCAAATCTACAATTTATTTTTTCTTGCATCCAAACGAATTTCCCCCAATGAAAAACACGAACAGTGCTATAGTCATGGTTTTCATTCCTGTCCTGTGACATTAATTAGTTTTCGCCCCAATGCCCGGATGAATTCGAGAGATATCCGGAGCACAACTTTTCATTTATCTCTTCCAAAACTTGTTGCATCTTTGAATGCAGTTTATTGTTCGTAAATGATTAATGTTCCTTTTGTCGCGGTTTGTGATTTTCTTCGTTCATTTTCACTTACATTAAAACTCGTCTCGCAATTTATCACCCCACTGCTTTTATCCCAAGCTCTTTTAAGGAATGTTTCCTCTAACTACATTTTTCCATAACTGCATACTGTCGCTATTCAATCCCTTTAGTATTAGAACATATTGTTACTCACTGTGAACGAAAGAAAACACTCGGAAGATTTTAAATTTGTGACGTTAGAAAATTATAGATTTTAATTTTAAATATTTTCATAACCAATATACAAATAAATTATTTAATGAATAATCTATTCATATCTATGCAATTTTTTTTTTTTTATTCAAATGACCTAGTACGATAAATAATTTTTTAAAGTTTTATAATTCCCAAGATTTTATACACGTTATTGTTTCACAAAATTGTAATTTTATAAAACCCCGTAATTAATTTTTATTTTGTAGCAGTGGAATCGTAATAACATAAAGGAATCAGTGCGTGCAGAGAGAGAGAGCAGAATTCCCGTGTAAAATGGCCTAATTTTTTCAAAATGCGGATAGCAGTCAATTTGATGTGTTTGTAGTGCACCTATTAATGCATGTAGAAAACATAACTTCAATAGAATGGTCAGTTAACTCACAAGTACCACAAGTAAATAAAATGTGGATAGCCCCATATAATTTGTTTATTAATTAATTATTAACATAAAAAAAAAGATATGAGATAAAATGTTTTTGAAAAAAAAATTATATACTGCCCTAAATTAACTAAAAATGTCTATAGTAAAAAGTAGAGGAGACTGGGGATGAATGGGACATTTTTCATGTTTTTACTGATAACATTCACCATATGTAATTCAGAATTTTGTAACACTGCTCATAAGTACACTTCAGTAATTAGTTACATATAAACATACTAACTTCAATAAAAAGTTATCATTTTTAATTAACAATATTTTTTTTTTAGATGCATGTGCATTGTCCCATTCATCCCCACCTATGGAGATGAATGGGACAGGACTGGAGTTAACAAAGAACAGAAAACAAAATGGAAAGTAAATACAATTTTAAAGTTAAATTGGTTTATGTGATTTTATTACACACTATGAATTTACTGAAATTAACATACACTGATATATTGACTCAAATTAACATCAAAAGGCAAAATTCTTTTGGTTCGCACAGTTTTTTGTGCTGTAGGCTTTGGTAATTTCATATTATAAGATCTAATCTATAAATAAATAAATAAATAAGACACTAGAAAGATTTAAATCATTATAATAGATTACAAATTATCCAGATAAATTTTTGTTTCCGACTGATCGGAAAAATTCAGCATTCTATTCTGTATTACATTAATAATCACCAGGATTTATTTAATTAACTTGATTGAAATTGTGATTTCAATCAAATTACTATTAGTTTATTTATTTAATTTTTTTTATATATTGATTTAAGTTGCATTGAATATTCTAACTTATATTTTTTTTTTAATCATAATTATTATAAACAAAAATCACAGAAATTAATTTTAATCTATTTCTCTAAATCCATGCTACTTTTATAATTCTATGTTATAACTACTGAACTACAGGTTATAAAAATATTGAAAATCTATTTAAGATTTGTTTTAATATAATTCTTGTGTACAATTTTAAATTAGAACATAGTGGGGAATGTCTCATTCATCCCCACCACCACATGATCCTATAAAACAGGAAATAGGCTTAATGAACAATTGTCAGTATTCTTCTTGAATATCATAAACACAATAAAAGATTTTGCCTTTTCACCACATAAGAGTTATATTAACTTTAAGCAAATAGTTAATGTCTTAACTACTACCTAACTGAATCAGTAAAAACTTACTTTGGCAGCCTAAAAGACACTTTAATTTTTTTCTGCCCTTCTAATTTTTTCCTTCACAATTCTAAAACTACACTTGATGAATGACCTCAGTTTTGCCATACATCAGAAAAAATGTCAAGTTTCCGATGCTTGCAAAACATAAAAATCTAGCTATTGTCCCATTCAACCCCACTCTCCCCTACAATTTTCAACACTCAAGAAACACTTAAAACTTTAAAACGTTTATTCATACACAAAACCTAGTATGGTATGGCTATCACAAAACTTTCTTCTACATATTCTTCAACAAATACAAATTATTAAAAATATTATTTATTTTATTAAAAATATTATACATTAAAATTATTTTCCTTGATGAATTGCAAACAATTTTCATCCCAGCGAAATTTAATACTAAAAACCGAAAGAAAGTTTTGTGTTAGATAGTCAAAATCTCAGATTTCCTTTTTTCTTTTCTTTTCTTTCTTCCTCTTTTCTTTTCTTTTTTTTTTTTTTTTTTTTGTTTGTTCAGAAAAAAAATTTCGTTAAAAATGGGGAAATATTTATAGATATATGTAACTTTTATTTTTATTTTTTTATTATCATAGATCTATGGTTAAGTCATTCGTTTTAAAGGTTCTGACAAAGTTTCTTGAAAAATACTAATATTTAAAATTCACATCCCTCGGAGAAGGGGTATATACCCTTCCCTGAGAGAAATGGATGCTCCTAGATAATAAAAAAAAAATCTAGATGACTGATACTATTAAAAATAGTTATTTCTAATTTAACAACGGTTTCATAAAAGCAATTGTCATATGCTCATTGATAGGAAATATTGCCCTATACTGGCATATTAAAAATTATGGAAAAACAATATGGCAATGCCACCTGTTTTGGGCTTCTCCCCAAAAGCAATTTAGAACCAACTTATGTCAGAGACAAAAAAAAAAAAAAAAAAAAAAAAGAAAGAAAGAACGAAAAAAAAAAAAAAAAAAAAAAAAGAAAACAAATAAATTTATACGAATTCTGTTCATTGGTTCGTGAGGTACAGTGTCCACAAAAGTTTGGAAAGACGCACATAGACGGATATTTTCTAAAAATAGTTCAATCGCATTCAGGACGTCTCAAAATGTTTAAATCTGTCAACTACCAGGGGTCTCAAATTTTCAACAATCCAATACTCTCCTCTTATGCAAATAGAAGAAAGTAAGAATATTAACAGGAAGTAAAAGTTTTTTTTTTAAAAATCCGTTAGAGTCAATGATGTTATATCTTAAAAAGTATTATGATAAATATATAAATATTTAATAACCTCAGACACTTTTTTTTCGCTTAAAAATTCTATAGCACAATAAATTAGAACATGTAAATAAAAATTATATTTAAAAAATTAAACCGATATTAGGATAAAAAAAAATCTTGTTAAATAAAAGTGATTATTTTAATTAGTAACTGTATATTTAAATGAGGTCTAAAAATGTAATTATGCAATATTTTAATAAAAAAATGACTAAAAAAAAATCCTTAATCAGATTTTTTTTTTTTTTTTCCATTTCTAAAGTTTTGTTTTCTGTTATTGTTCCCGATTTTGTTTTTATTTGGCGTATATATATTTCAATTTACAGTAATTTCAGGTTTAAAATATAAATAGTACAACAGTTATAACAGGTTTAAACAGCCATTTTTTATCTAATCTAAAAATTATAATATTCAAATCAGTATAAGAAAACATTTAAGTGGAATCTGTATAACTTTGAATGATTTTTTTTATTTTAATATTTATTTTAATGTTAGTTTCAAACAATTTTCAATAACCACCAAATTTTCCGGAACAACTATAGCGAATATTCTTTAAAGAAGTTTTAGTAACAGTTTTCTACAGATTATCTACAGTTAATTGTACTGGAAAGTAATATTAGGAAATGAAAAAGAATAAACCTCTTAAAATTTCAACTAAAGTTTTCTAATCTATCAAATAACTTGCTGAAAAAATGACAAAATATTAGAGAAACATTATTATGAAACATCCAATTCACACCTATACGTGTAATATTCGTTGAGATATGAGCATTTTCAGTAAATATTATTTTACTGCGCATGCCTGAAAGATCGAAATTTTTTATTGCATATATATCTAGGCTAACCCTCGACGATAGCTTTAATGCTCCACCCACCCCCCATTCCTGCTATTCGATGGCTTTTTTTAGTCAATTTTGGCTTTTTGTTTCTTCCGGTTTTTTTTTTTTTTTTTTTTTTTTTTTTTTCCGCACTCTTAACATTATGAGTTTTTTCGTTTTCATCCCATGCTTTTTCTATGGATTTTTTGCTTTTTTTTTTTTTCATGTGTTATACATTCTAAATTACGGGGGACCAAATAACAATCTATCAAATAGAGACAAATGAAATGCTTTTGATTGAGATCGATAATAATTTTTTAAAACATTTTCCGTACGAAATTTTTTATTACATATATACATTGCAAATATCTTATATTTTCACTTTTATTTTCTACGAAATATAATTGCTACATTTATACTTGGTACTAATAATGAAAGGATTATAATATTTAGGGACTAAGAATAATAAATGACATATTAAATAGGCATATAATGAAGTTATTTAACATTAAAAAAATATTAATAAGTATTAGAGTGAACATAAGTGAACATAACTCTAATAAGTATTAGAGTTACAATAGTACTACTTCTATTGTACTAAAATGCAACGAAATTATTGACTGATGAGAAATGACAGTTTTGTAAGAAAGCCCCTTAAAATGAAAAAGAGAGCAGCGGTTATTTCGATTTCAGACAACTAAGTACGGAACTTCAACAGGGAGAAAAAAAAAGAAGAAACAAATTGTTTGTTTTTGTAATTATACGTAAATTTATAATTTTGTCTATGATTAATCAAAAATGTACATAGCGAGGAGAATCTGCTTAGTTCTGCACTATATTGTTACTTTACTTACTATTATACGTACATTATAGATAGATTTTTTTTTTTTTTTTTTTTTAAATAAATGATTTATAATTCAAAAAAAAAAAAAATCTATTATTAATTTTTATTTGCATTTCAAACATTTCTTATGTAATCATGTTTAACTTTTTATATGTGACATAGAAATATTACTCTACAAATAATTCCTTTGCTGCGTAAAGTACAATAAGAAAACTATTTCTGCTAAATATTATTATGTCAACGTTCATTTCAGATCACTAGCACTCTATTGTACCGATCTACACTTTAAATATTTAATAAACTATAGGTGGAAAAACGATACATATATGATGTAAATGGGGTAAAAAATACCAAGATATAAATAGCTGTATGTACAATACATACTGAAACCTCGTACCACATTTACACGAATTTATTCTAGATAACTAATTACAAATTTTTAAGAAATTTTACTCATACACTTTTTTTTTTTTTTTTTTTTGTGTGTGTGTGTGTGTTACACAACAATATTGAGGCAGCCTGCTTGCCAGAACTATGCAGAGAAATGCTACCAGTTGTAACTGTGTAACATTACACGTTATGCTACGCAGGTACAGCTGGTATCCTCTATCTTCATGGTTATGGTATTTCTCTACATGGTAAGCTGCCTCAATGTTGTTGCGTGATATTATACAAAATTTTTTACAATGTACTTCATTGCTACTAGTGTTAAAAATAAATTAATTAATTAAGTTTAAAATTTCTTTTAGTCCACACACATTGATAAATATAAATTAAACAAGCATTTGAAATAAATCTTTATTTTATTTATTAATGTGGAATTTTTTGTAGTGTTCTAAAGTATGAGAGTTTAAGAATATAATTAGATAACATGAAAAATAATTTTCATTGAAAATAGAATTTCTTGGGAAATGGTATTTTAAGCATAGAATGAAAAAAAAAAAAAAAAAAAAAAAAAAAAATTCAGGGTGGTTAAAAAATATATGTATTATAAAGTGATTAATAAGTTTTTCTTTTTTTATGCAGTTCTCACTCAAGAAATATATTTGAAGATTTATGCCACAGACACTTTTCACATTTTTTATTCTTCGACAGTATAATAGTTAAACGAATAGGGTAATACTCAAAATCATTTTCTCATTTCTGCTGAGGAGCTTTAAAAAGCAGCATTTAACTGGCTTTAATATAAAAATTATACTAAAAAAATTAATTTCATTGTATATTTTTACACTATTTATAATTGATCTGGCAAACTAAATCAACCTCACAGTTCGGAAGATCCATTTACAAAATTTTAATGAAACCAAAAAGCATAATTTGTGAGATAATTACAAAATTCTAAATAAAGGGAACTTTGTTTTTTCTCCAAGACTGAAAACTTTTATTTAGGGTAACTAAGTAATTTTATTTATTTGTTTGTTTGTTTTGTCCCATTTGTTGTCAACATGTGCTGTCCCATTTTAATAATAATTACTGGGAATGTTATAGAAAAAAAAAAAAAAAAAAAAAAACTTACCGTTATATTTTCTACAGAATACTCCAAGTAAGTGGGATGCAAAAATAACTGTTTGTATCCACATTGTCACAATCGATACTATTTCGGTATTCTTCAAAAATGTACAAAGTTTCTAAAAAATTGATAAAGTTTGTTTAAGAGAAATCAGAACACTGTCGAATGAACGTAGCACAACGTAGAATAAAACATCCAAACTATTAACACTTCTTAGGAATTCTAACAGGTTTGGAAAGGGTTAAAAACCTTTTAATCCAAATATATCCAAATCTTTTCAAACTGATGTTTTAATTAAAGTCGAAACGGCACACTAATATAAAACATTTATAAAGTTTCTATTTTTTTTTTTCTTCGTTTTTTATAACAATATTTAAATTTTTGATTCGCTCAATACAAACAACCTATTTATGATTACAATCAAACATGGAAGAATCTAAACTTTTCAAAATTAACTTGTCTACCTTTACACACACTTAAAAAATATATTAGTTTCAAATAACTTTAATCGCATTCAGTATCGACATCGACTGAAATAAAGACGACCGGATAGATTCAACAAGTCGACCTACTAAGCACGTGAATAAGACTTCAAACTTCAGTTAAGATTTAACACGAAACTTTATTCTTTTGGCGGGAAAAAAAAATTGGCACTCTGCCCCCAAAAGAGAACTGGAGGCAACTGAAATGTGTAAACAGAACGACTCTGGGATGGGAAGATGCAGCGCCTGCGCATCGGCTTTTCCTGCAGAGGTAAGGAAAGTCCAACTCGGAGCGGGTGATCAACTTTTGTTTGACTTTGGAAGAGAATTTCAGGAATTATGAAATCAACCGATTGCTGCATTCAACTTGGATGCTTTCCAAAACTTCTAATTAGCTTTGTATTTTCAGAGAGTACTTATCAAAAATAAACGGAAAAAATGCATGTTCTAAAACAACCAGATTTCCTTGTTTTCTAGCAGAATAAGATGCAGAGATTTTTTTTTTATGTAGAGATTTATCTTTTAAATTTTCTATTTCACCTCAAAAAATGGGAGGAGGGGGGGGGGATGCAACATGAATTACTTTTACTAGTTCGAAAAACTATATAAACAAACAGTTTCATGATATTCAGCAACAACATTTCGTTTCAAATAAGGATTTACGAAGGAAAAAAAAACCACTTTATTATACATAATAAATAAATATTTATATTTCTGGAATCCTCTTTAAAAAACATGTTATACTTTTCAGAACAAGTAAATTACTTGTAATTAATTATATTACTTGTATCTTTCAAAATAATCAGAAAAGTTTATAACCATTAAGAACAAGATCTGTTTATAAGCAGAAATGGAATTTTCAAATTAATTTTTTACTGCATTCATGTGCTGAAATTTTATCATCGCCTTAAAAATACGTAATTTAAATTATCTGACATTATTTCTTGTAGTATTAAGAATTATTTATCAAAATAAGCGAAAATATTTTTGTAATATAATGATGAATTTCATAGTTTTTCGAATCGTTGTCATGAAATACCATTTATTTATCCGTCTGCCTATACATATGTATATATATATATATATGTATATATATATTACAATATAGATTTATGTATTAAAAATTGGTTACCTTTTTATAAAAACATGAACAAATTATTTATTTATTTATTTATTATTTATTTTTTTAAATGGGCGAAATATCCATAATATTCAATAACAAGATATGATTTAAATCAAAATAAAATGCACGTACTTATTTATTTTTATTTTATTATTATTATATATATATATATATATGTGCATTTTTTTTTTTTAAAGTTTGATTACAAACATTAATAAAAAATGTTTAAGAATACAGAGGTTTTTTTTTTTTTTAATAGTTATAAAAAAACTGCATCGAAATATTGCTATTGCATGAAAGTGTATAAAAATTTTCGAGGAATCCCTATGAATTTCAAAATGCTGTTTATGTTGTTGTTTTAAACTCTTCATCAGAGGAAAAATGTAGGCACGAGTTTAGCATGGAAGCAGTAACTCACAAAAGGAGTGTTTTTCACCTGAAGAAATGTTGCACTTAATTATAATACCGAAATGTATGTCGAGTTTTTTTTTACAGTTTATGATGTTAATTTAGAAAATTTTCAATCATTAATATTTCTCAATATCTCTAAAAAAGAGTCTAAACAATATCTCTAAAAAGCTAAACTGCTCATTTAATTCAGTAATAAAAATCCGTGGTGATGCTTTGGAATTCGAAAGTGAAAAGCTTAAGATAATATTTATAAAAAAATTTAAATAAAATTGATTTTACATGTTTTTAAAGTGTTTTTAATAACAATAACATTAACATTTCAGTATAATTAAATTGTATAATATTAAATATTAATCTTAGTCTTTAATTAGTATAATTAGGTTGTTAAGTCTTCTAAAAACTATCTTTATAGCTTTTATGTGGTCTTGAATATTATCTAAATATTACTATCATATAGTTCTAATATATTTTAAATATTCTAAAACATAAAGCCTCATAACACAATTGAAAAAACACTTCGAGCAATTATAACTTATTTATATTCCTAAAAGAAATCTGCGTACACTTTTTTGACTCTGTAAACCAATTGTCAATGCCATTTTTTACACAATACATTTTTCAGTGTACCGCTCATTATGTTTATAAATTGTAAGGTATCTTAATTCTTTTTGACCGTACAAATACTCAAAGAAAATTTTCGTTGAAGTAAAAAAAAAAAAAAAAAATTGTTTTGCACAACAACAAAAATTCTGGTTTAATAAGTTTAGATTAACAAAATAATTTGATCTGATATTTCATTTAATTTAAAATTCCAACAACAACAACAAAAAAAAAATGCTTTTCATAGAAAGAAAAATATTTTTTTAATTAGAAATATGCACAGCATATAGTGAATTAAAAAAAAAAAAAAAATGTTAATATAAGCAAAAAGATTTTGCTTAAATTTCGTAAATTTGATGAATAAATGTATATATATATATATATTGTATTCTCGTAACATAACTGATATTTTAATTCGAATAAAAATTAGATTTAAAAACAACAAAAATATAATTTGTAATTTTAATCAGATCTTATCTCTGGGATGAACATACAGATTTTATGTTCAATCAGATTTCCGGAAAATTTACCTAAACAACATTAAATAAAAAATAGGCTTAAATAGGCATGTGTTCTATGGAAATGTGACTCCGTACAAACTGAAAACATAAGCGCTTTTCAACATTTTTTGGAAAGTGCTTAAAAATAATCTGTATCAGAATTGAATGTAACATTCCAAATGTTGCGTAAAGTAGCCAGAATGTCATTTATGTTGCTTTGTGCTTTTAATTATGTATTGTCTTCTGTCTTTCAATTAATTCTGCTCCCGTTGTATTCATGGTGTGCAGAAATGATAACGAGAATTTCTGCACACAATTTCAGCTAAACAAATCGGGTCGCCACAGGATTCGTTTAGTTGAAAAATTATTTATGCTCAACTTGGCGAAGATTTTGTATAGAGTACTCAATATTAGATTGCCTTGAAACAGAAGTCATTAAAATTACTGAGTTCTTTTAAAGATATTGGGTGGATATATATTACATTTTCACTTTCTCTTACATGTATAGGATAAAGAAAAATTATTTATTTATTTATTTATTGTTTATTTTTTTATTTTTTTTTATCGAATTTTGAAACCTGACTTGTTGCTATGATTACATATTTTGAAGTTTTCTAGAATAGAAAAATTGATTGTGTGAGACTGTTTGTGTACCTCACTCACACAGTCAATGCACAGAAAATTCATCAGCAGAACACAAAACGCTCTCATTTAAACATGCAGAAAATGGGGAATATTACGTGAAACTTTTCATTGGTATCAGAAAAGAAGTTTCGTATGCATAGACACTTAAATGAATTCACATATATACTTCTATGGGCAAACTTTCTCATCGACACATTTCAACATCTTAAGATTGCATAACGAGATGCAAGTAATTCATATTTTTTATATGCACGAATGTATGCTTGGTACAATGGCATGTGAAACGTTTGCACAGAATTCATTTACTGGTCCACCCCCCCCCCCCCCACCCCCCATCCCAAAAAAAAAAAAAAAAAAAAAAAAAAAAATCAGATATATAAGGGCTGTAGTTGAAAAATTATATAATCTAGGTTACGCGTTTATCTTATTGTTCTAAATTTAAGTACATTATGTATACAGTTTGTAAACGATATACAGGACTACTCAAAGTTAGTTCAATACGCTTCAACAAATTTCTGAATAATAATAATATATATATATATATTATAATTTTATATATATATATTTTATGACGACTTTAAAATTTTTATCAATGTAGCCATAATATTATTCACGTGGAAAGGTAAAGGTGAGGAGTCACTAGATTCTCCCTCTACAATAATGTATGATAAATTTGTTCATAATTTTTTAGAATCTTTTTCTGTAAAACCACTTTGTCAGCTAATTCTTCAGAAATTATGCAAAAATTATAATGACAAAGAACCAGATAAAATCTTAATTCGAAGTTATGAAAATAAATGAACTATAAATAACATCATAATAACTAAAAGTTAAATACTTTAAAAAGTCATAATTAAATTATTAAATAAAGAAAAAAAAATTAAATTAAAAAAAGGAGGGAAGAACGGCAAATCATGCTGTTTGCATAAATTATTGACATTTTCCAACTATACGCACTCGTTGCATTGTTGATTCAGTGTACTTTGCCTACGTCATTACGCAACGGACAGATAAAAGTGAAATACAGACAGATAAACTAAATGAATTCGCACTCACTCATAAGTGTTGTTGGAAAGTATATATATATATATATATATATATAAAACACTTAACAGAAACGAAAATGCAATTCGAAGAATTTCCAGTTGTAGGCCTTAATGTAACAGAATATTTTTTGTGTAACCCTGTAAATCTTAAGGCCATTAACTACTATATTCTATAGAGCATTCCTTGTGCATATGGATTATAAATGTCAACTAGCAAAGACACGGTTAGCGAACGAACCGAATTCCGAATGCGGGAAAAATTTCAAAATCAAACTCGAAATGTACAAAACTCGGCCTGATGCTGCTTGCGCGCCAAAGTTTGTTAACGAAACCATTTTTTAATTCATGAAATCAATGAAGGTAGTGAATCAACGAAGACTTTTCTCGCTTCGCTGGTACTATACTTAAAGGAAACTCTTTTCTATATCGCTTTACAAACAAAAATAAAATTTAAAGAAATCATGAAATTGCTTTAAAGCCCGTTTGGTTTCCCGATGCCTTCGGCAGCGAACCACTCATTCGCAGACTCTGGGGTGTCTATCCCTATTGCCTGTGACAATATCTTATCAGTGGGCTTCCATTTGGGTGCTTATCAGATGACAGTTTCGAAACGGACAGTCAAAAATACATTTTTTGTTTCTTTCTTTTCTTTTCGTTTTCCTTTCCTTTCTTTTCTGTTTTTCAATATTTTATAATTTATTTATATTTTTTATGCGCTACTTGGCTTAAAGTGGCTTTTACGAAAGGGGAGTCCTTGGCGAAAAATGTCCGATCTATTTCAGCATCAAAATTTTAACAATTACCCAGGATTATCAATAAGAAAAGCTCTTTAATGTAATGCTGAATTAGCTTTCCTGCCAAGCGCGATTCATCCGTGCCAAAAGCATACTATTTAAACAAAAGTGGGGGGGGGAATCTAAATTGTGGTATATTATTTTATTTTATATATTTTTTTACTCCATTTTCATATTTTTATTTTTTCATGTGCTGGAGCAAATTTAATATTTATTTATTTATTTTATTTCATATATATATATATATATATATTTTTTTTTTTTTTTTTCGCGTGAAAGCATATTTTATTTTATGTTGAAAAAAAATATAATATTTTTTTTGGCAACAATTAAAAATTTAAATTTCCATTTTAAAAGCTTTTACCAGGTTATTATTTTCACATTTTAATTAATTTTAAAAAATCTAATCAAAATTTCATTACAAATAAGGTTCCAAATGAAAGGGGCATTTTTTCTGAACCCGTCGTTTTAATTAACTTATCGATCGGACAGTTAGATTTTTTAAAATTAACTAAAGTATGAAAAGCTGATCACAACTTGCGTCAACACACAGACAAACAGACTCAAAAATCTCTTAGCCATTTATATATATAGAGATATCATTATGATTTCCACAAAATAAAAAGATAGATTTATAGAAACAGAACGTAACGCCTTGAATTTTTTTGGAGTTTCCCTGTACATAAACTAGTGATTGTATTGACCCCCATTTTAAATCAGGGACATCCTATTGTTATTCTGAATAACACATATTAGTTTCAAGCAATTCCATGAATATTTATGGAAGTGACAGACAGACAACCTGAAGTCATTCAGACAGGCAAACTGAGGTCATAAACACTTTTCAACTTTGTTTGAGTGTATTAATAAAAATGGCTATATTTGTATCGAACGCAACTTATAGGGGAAATAATAGCGTAAGTTATAATGACAAAAAATCAGGAAGTAAAATCTTAATTCGAAGTTATGAAAATAAATGAACTATAAATATCAACATAATAACTAAAAGTTAAATACTTTAAAAAGTCATAATTAAATTATTAAAGAAAGAAAACAAATTTTCTAAATGAACAGCGATAGTTTTCCATGTCACATGAAACATGTTTTTAATTGTTTCTTTTTTGTAAGTTATTGAATGATTAATCTCATTTTCTCACAAGCTTCATTTCAAAATGCAGAAAAAACACTGAAATTATAAATGATTAATTACAAAGAAAATTATATACATTTTCTAAAATGTAGGTGTAATCAGTTGCATGCAAATAACTAACCCACACACTAAAATTCGTGAATGCAGCTCCCATATATTCTCAAGAACAAATTTAGCACTAAAAGGGGCTTTCAAATCTGCCTCCCTCCGTAAATCCCCCCCCCCCCAACACAAATAGGAATTCTCAAAACATCCAAAATGGAAATACAATACAGAAAACGCATAGCCAATTTCAACTTCTATGCACCAATTTCCGGATTTTAAAAATCGCCCCCCCCCCCCCAAAAAAAAAAAAAAAAAAAGTTTTTTCCTTTCACCTTTAAAATTAAAAATCAACCTTTTTTAAAAATCTACTCTTCCCACGTGCAATTTCTTCACCGTCAAGTAATTTAGAACTAACAAGGGAAGTATGAATCAGTAAAATTGCTATTGAAACCAAACCAACCTTAAATTAAAGAGCATGGTCGAAAACATTTGGTACAGCAAAAATTTGCTGCAACAACCCCCGTGGGGGCGAGATATGACCCCCCTAACAGTTTTAGTTATTTCTATAAAAGCCAATAAAACAGATGTTGTAACAAGAGCGAGTGGTGCTGTGGTAGCGTGCTTCACTTCTGATGCGAAGGTCCTCGGATCGAGTCCCCGAAAGGGCGTTTTGTATTTTAATTTTTTATTTCAACTGAAATATTTGTTTTTTAGATTTTTAATTAAATTAAATCATTATTTTATGAGATAAGAAGATTTTTTTTTTTTAAGTATTCCAGTTAATAAAGTATTGACCATGAATTTATGAAATATAAATTTATATATATATATATATTTATTAAAAAGAAAATAATATTTAAAGCTATGAATATAGCAGGGATGGAACACGGGCGCAGAATTCATACCACTCTCAATGTAAGAAAAATTTCTACTTCTTAAATCAACGATATTATACGTAGAGAAATTTGTTAAACGGATTCCGGTATGAATTCTGCGCCCGTGTTCCATCCCTGATATAGTTTCTAATTTATAACAGTTATGATTAAAAGTAGAAAAATCATGAAACCATAAGTGTTTTTCACAATTAGAACAAGAAATACAAAAAGATTGATCACAATTATTTGAATTACAATTTTGTTTACCGTCAATTATTGTTCATCACGAACATTTTGTTAAACATTTGGCTTTTCGTCAAAATTACTAGATTTGTAAAATCCATATTTACCCAGATTTTCAATTCTTTGATATGTAAATTAATTATAAATTAGCAAAATCATTTTGAGAAAATTTGTCATTGTCTTCAATATTATTATCAGTTCTTCCGAAACCACTAAATTTGACAGTTGTTTAATGAAACATTTGAAATAAATGTTAAATGCGACATCGAATAGTTAAGCAACAGCTGTTGTTCATTCAGGATTTTTCATGCAAAAAATTGGATGAATAAATAATACAATTGAGAGCAGACGATTAACTCTTGATACTAATGTCGTCGTTAAAAAATAGTAATTAGAAATTTACATAAAACATAATCATTAACAAAATTTTATCTGAATGTAATCATTAACAAAATCTTATCTAAATGAAATATAAAAGTATTTCCCGTTAAATTATTAATTTCTTTAAATCTAATAAATAAATAAACAAATTGGTTAAAAATTAAAAAAATATTAAATTGCCCGCGCTGAAAAAAAAAAAAAAAAAAAAAAAAAAAAAAAGAAAGAAAAAAAGAAAGAAACTTCTTTTAATATAATTAATATTTTCTCTTAAACTAAAGATTTAATTTAATAAAAAATCTAAAAAACAAATATTTCAGTTGAAATAAAATAAAATACTATACGCCCTTGCAGGGACTCGATCCGAGGACCTTCGCATTAGGAGTCAAACACGCTGCCACAGCACCATTCGTTCTTGTTACGACCTGTGTTTTGTTGGCTTTTATAGAAATAACTAAAACTATTAGGGGGTTATATCTTGCCCCCATGGGGGTTGTTGCAGCAAATTTGTGCTGTACCCAATGTTTTCGACCATGCTCTTTAATTTAAGGTTGGTTTGGTTTCAATAGCAATTTTACTGATTCATACTTCCCTTGTAAGCATGCTCTCAAACATGATTTTCCCGCCTGTCTTATTTATTTTCGGTAGAGAAGGGGTAGAATTTTGCAAAACCCCGGCTTAGTTGGTGCCAGGGCTTTAAAACCAAGCTTCAAACTAAAAACTCGTTACTCAATCCCACACAGAATCGCCACAGCAGTATTGACCCATTGATGGATGTACTCTGTTATATGTATAAACATAGCCCCCTAACTAGATGCCTTTCGCGTAGCTCGGAAACTAGGCAACAGTTGAAGCGGTAGACAGCGCCACCTAGTACAGATTATAGGACTTGTTTGTTCTACTGTCACCAGTAATTTAAAGAAGTGATACATAATATATATAATCGACGTTTCTTCGATTCTATTCTCTTTTTGTGTATCTCATATATCCCACTTTTAAAAATTTTTGGTGACTGTTGAATAAAAAAGGTCGCGAAATCTGTACCAGATGGCGCTGTCTACCGCTACAACTGTTGCAAAGTTTCCGAGCAACACGACAGGTGAATGGTTATGTTGAATATAAATGAATGGTTATGTTGAATCATGTTTTGCCACTGTCTGAATTTCAAAAATTCCAGAAATTGTTCTTTTGGTGTTCGTGCTAGCTATATTTTAAAGCAAAAAATCTCTCGTGTACCTTTTTTTTTTTTTTTTTTTTTTTTTTTCTAGATGTAAATATGTGAAATCACGTTTTGTGCATGCGAAATCATGTTTCTCTCCCCCTCCCCTCTCTTGCAGAAATTAACTTTTAGGTATTTGTGTTAGCTAAATTTTAAAGCAAAAATTATACATATATCTGTTTTTTTCTTTTCCTTTCAGTTATAAAGTTTTTTGTGAAATCACGTTCTGCGCCTCCTCCCCTTTGGGGCAAATTTTGTAAAATCACTTCATAGTAGGTGTCTAATTAATTATAAGTTACTGTCATATATCGAAATTTGATAAATAAAAATTAAAAAAAAAAATTAAAAAGAAGATAAATATTTCTTGAATGATATTGATTTTTCTATTTTAATCGAAATCGAAAAATATTTTCTTATGAACTCCAAAAGTAAAAAGAGAAAAGAAAGAGTATTTTAACAATTTTAATTTTTAAGCACTCGTTTTAAAACATATATCTTCAATCAAAGCTAAAAATAAAAACTTTGTAACGTGAAAACCATGTGAAGTAAACATTTACTAATATATTTTAAATTATGAAATTTTCTCCCTGCATCATAAATTAATATATTAAAACATTAAAAAAAAAAAAAAAATCAAGAATTTTTTGAAAAATATTTCGGATATATATATATATATATATTCCGCTTATTAAATCTAGCGTAATTGTTTTTATTTAAACCTGTTAAATTTACATATTGCTTTTTTTTTTTTTTTTTTTTTTTTTTTTTTTTTTTTTCTGGCACAACTGTCTTCCGTTAAAAAATGCCATAAGCCAATTTAATTTCTTTGATATTTTTTGAGCCCCGTTTCTTCCGTACGTTAACAGCGGTGTAAAATCTTGGCTTCTCTGCAGAAAAATCAATATTTCTCTAACGTTACTTTTTTCTGTCCCCCAACAGCTGGAATATATTGGTGAGGTGTTGGAGCATGAAAGCCGTAAACACACATAATTTTAACTTACTTCTCTTCTTTACTTTAGAAATTGATTCACAAAGATGTTATTTTCCGGAAATTCGAGCTCTACTTAAGGAACACGATCATAAATGGAGTTAAATTAAACTTTCACCGTTTACATAAAAGTGTCACTTTTTTCTTTCTTTCTTTTTTTTAAAAAATATTTTAACGACAGACATTAAAAAATAAATAAATAACGTTTAAAAAATTTGTAAGAAATATGTAGGTAAATATCAAACTTTTAGTTCGTCAACTATTTTTTTAGCAGAGCATGCCTGACTTTTTTTATTTTTTATTATTTGACCTATAGAAATTAAGTGATATATGTTTTTAATTAATTACTTCTTTAGGTAATTTAAAGGGTTTCTTGATGCTCAAATTAATTATGAGTTTTTTTTTTTTAATAAGCAAAAGTATTGAATGAGATTACACTGTAAAAATAAATAAATAAATAAAAATACTTATAATGCACCATAAAATGGAGTTTAAAAACTGGCCAACTCTTTGTGCGGTAAATTCCCCGTATGATCTAAATAAACGTATTATTGAAGTTTTAAGAAGCATTGTAAAAACATTCATGAATTTTAACGCAATGGCATTGTAAATCTGCTTACAAAAAAGTACATGCACATTCACATCTCAAAATATGAATTTAATATTATAGAAACGAAAAAGCTCATTTTTTCCATTTCTAATTATCACCATGTTACACACCAGTTTTAATTATCTACTGACATCATTTTAAAAATAGCACAAAATCCTGTTAAAGACAAAAATGACAAAATTTACTTCGAATAAAATTACACAGACGCTCCTATAATACGTAAAATATTAATTTTAAATGTATTTCTAACATTAATTTTTACAGAAAAATTATGAAGATCGAAACTTGAATTCTACATTTTCAATGTCTGTAAAACTTTCCTTTGTGTATAATTCAATAACGCCAAGCTAATATCCTGCACAAATATTCTTTTTTCGGTGTTAAAATGTCAAAGTACAGTTTCAATGCATCTTGATAAAAGTTGGTATATATTAACACCTGGGGCAATTCCTTTTTCCAGCGAGATATTAATGCGTTAAAAAAGATTCATATCCTCACTTGAGCTGCCCACAAAAAAGAAAAATGTGATTGAAAATCAATTTCCTCGAGGTTTTTAGTCGAATGAATTTCTAGAACGAGCCAGACATATTTAAATTCTAGTCATTTAATTAAATAACATATTTAATATTTTCTTTTAGCTCGAATTTCATATTTTATGAAACGAAATAGGAGGTTTAAAATCCTTCTTGGGAAATCATCATTTAACAAAACACGTTATATGTGCACGGTGTACGAAAGACAATTTCTTTGACATGGATCATAAATTTATAAGGTTCTGCTCGCGACGCTAATAGTTGGAAAGTATCCGGCAAACAAATTCACAATGAAAAACTAGTATCTTTAGAAACTTAATATCTTTAGAAATAGAATATATTAAAATATCCCCCCCCCCCCACACACATAAAAATTATTTTTTCAAGTTTTTGACTCTATCAAGTAAAAAGTGGTGTAAACTCAACCTTCTTTCTATCGTAATAACAAAACAGATTTGATTCAATTACTATACGCTGGAAATGCTATTACCACGAATCAATAGTTTCCGTGAGCTGCAAAACATTTGGCGAAAACTTTATGGGTATTTACTAATTAAAATAATCCACTCACTTCCAAAAAACTAAGCACTTCGAGGAAAATTTTAATTTTCGGCGGTAAATCTGAATTGGAATGTACAATTCACTGAGCAGGTAGATGGAAGTAGGCAAATATGTTATCTGGCAGTCAATCATAGTTTTGTGACGATAAATAAAAAAAAAGGCAATCGTGTAAAAAGACGAATTGTGAAGGGTTGCAGTACTACATGTAAGTGCCAATAAAAAATTTTTAAAACTTTGTACCCAAGCAGCACCGAAACGTTCTCTGAACGTTCAAAAATTGTTCTGCAAACACGTTCTAAGAACGTTCACTTTGAACGTGTTATAGACGTCTATCTGTCCATCTTGAAGACGTACAATAGTACGGTTCAGAGAACGTTCAATGAACCTGTAACTATCACCATCGGTGTTATAGAAGCGTTCTGAGAACGTTCTATGTATACGGCCTCAGAACGTTCTAAACGTTTTTAGAACGTTTTCAAAACGTTATACACATTTTCAGAACGTTCCAGAAAACGTACTGTAAACGTTCTAAAATAGTGTAGTTAAAAGAAAAAAAAAAAAAAAATTATGACGTCATTATAAAAAATCACCTCAGTACGAGCGTTTAGAAGTAAAAATTACATAGCTGATGACGAATAATGATACAACACATGAACAGGGATATAAATTACTTTTTTTTTCAATTCAAATAATGTTTGAGAGATTTTAACATACTTACTATTCCTTTAATTTCAACGTATATGCATCAAAAATTCTATATTCTATGACAGTTTTCCCCAAAAAGTGTCATAACGTCTCTTTATACCTTAAAAAATTTCTTAAATTTTTGCATTTTTTAAAAATTTCTTTTTTTCCCCTAATCTGAAGATAATGAAGTTATAGTATTAATTACAAAACTTTGAATAAACACCATAAAATGCGAGAACTCGCACCAACTGTTTCGGGTCAAAAGAAGACACAACCCTTCATCAGGCGAACATTGTAGGCACGAGAGCTGCAAACAAGCACGTTGAGTGTGTTGAATGCGTTGCCGCTTTGTTTGTAGCAGCTGTGCTTTGTTTGTAGCAGTTGCGAGTTCTTGCATTTTATGGTGTTTATTCAAAGTTTTGTAATTAATACTATAACGTCATTATCTTCAGATTAGGGGAAAAAAGAAATTTTTTAAAAATGCAAAAAATTAAGGAATTTTTTAAGGGATATAGAAACGTTATGACACATTTTGGGAATTACTGTCATAAAATATGGAATTTTTCATGCATATACGTTGAAATTAAAGGAATAGTAAGTATGTTAAAATTTCTCAAACATTATTTGAATTTAAAAAAAAGTAATTTATATCCCTGTTGCTGTGTTGTATCATTATTCTTCATCTGCTATATACAACTAAACTCTTGATTTATTTTGCTTGTTTTAATTCTTGTGATTCCGAATGCGTCATCCTATGATTAATGTTTGTTTTTCATGGTTGTTTTCTGTTTGATTCTCTGATTTCTTGAAGTAAATAATTTATTCCAATTTATTCTTCATTTCTAACTTCAATTAATCTCTTGTACGATAGGGTGCCCGCTAGCAATTTGCTATTATAGCTGCTAACGAACGAAATCGTACATTGGTGCTCAACGACGAAAAGGGTCACCCTTGACGAGTTTTTTTTTTCTACCATTCTTAGTCCAGTCAAAATAGGAAAAATAGAAGAAAAAAATCGTGTAGTTTTGAAATTTTGCATAGTCATAGCCGAGGGGGTCCTGAACAACATACTAAAAGTCCCCGCCCGTGAGGGGTGAGCGGGGGGCAGGGGGGGCATTTAAGGGGGGCAATTTTCAGTTTTTATTAAATATCTTAAAAACTATCGCATTTAGAGAAAAAATGTCAATTACAAAATTAATTTACGTAACATTTCCTACAAAAATGTATATTACATTTTGTTTGTACGATCATTAGTTTAGAAGATATAGGGAGATGAAATAACACATTTTCTTGAAAAATTCTTTTTTACAATAGTATAATCAACTAAAGTGTGCAATTAAACGGGTTCTTGTCAAATATTTTCTAATGTAAAAAACAAATATATACATAGGGAATATGTAAGGATAATACAGCATGTTTTGTAAGTTTTAAATAATTTTAAGGCTAGTAGGCGCAAGTGGCGGTTTGAGTAAAAATCTTGATAAGTCCAGTCAAAATAGGAAAAATAGAAAAAAAAAATCGTGTAGTTTTGAAGTTTTGCACACTCATAGCCGAGAGGGTCCTGAACAACATACTAAAAGTCCCCGCCCGTGGGGGGTGAGCGGGGGGCAGGGGGGCATTTAAGGGGGGCAATTTTCAGTTTTTATTACATATCTTAAAAACTATCGCATTTAGAGAAAAAATGTCAATTACAAAATTAATCTACGTAAAATTTCCTACAAAAATGTATATTACATTTTGTTTGTACTATCATTAGTTTAGAAGATATAGGGAGATGAAATAACACATTTTCTTGAAAAATTCTTTTTTGCAATAGTAAAAACAACTAAAGTGTGCAGTTAAAAGGGTTCTTGTCAAATATTTTCTAATGTAAAAAACAAATATATACATAGGGAATATGCGAGGATAATACAGCATGTTTTGTAAGTTTTAAATAATTTTAAGGCTAGCAGGCGCAAGTGGCGGTTTGAGTAAAAATCTAGATAACGAAGACCCAAAACCGATCAACATTAAAAAAAAAAAAAAAAAAAAAAAATCGTGTAGCTTACAAATTGAGCACAGTTATAAAGTTAAGTGCCCTGAATAACATACTAAAAGTCCCTAACCATGGGGGGGGCATTTAAAGGGGGCACATTTCAGTTTTTATTAAGTATCTTGAAAACTATCGCATTTAGAGAAAAAAAAATCTCAATTGCAAAATTAATCTACGTGAAATTTCCTTAAAAAATTTTATATTCTATTTTGTTTGTATGATCAATAGTTTAGAAGATATAGGGGAACGAAATAACACATTTTCTTGAAAAAATGTTTTTTTTTTTTTTTTTTTTTTTTTTTTTTTTTGCAATAGTAAAATCAACTAAATTGTGGAATTAAAAGGGTTCTGATAAAATATTTTCTAATGTAGAAAACAAATATATGCATAGGGAATATGTAAGGATAATACAGCATGTTTTGTATGTTTTAAATAATTTTAAGGTTAGTAGGCGCAAGTGGTGTTTAGGTAAAAATCCAGATAACGAAGACCCAAAACCGATCAACATTAAAAAAATTCTTATAGCTTTGAGATTTTTTTTCTCTAAATGCGATAGTTTTCAAGATACTTAATAAAAACTGAAATGTGCCCCCTTTAAATGCCCCTCCCCCATGGTTAGGGACTTTTAGTATGTTATTCAGGGCACTTAACTTTATAACTGTGCTCAATTTCTAAGCTACACGATTTTTTCTTTTTAATGTTGATCGGTTTTGGGTCTTCGTTATCTAGATTTTTACTCAAACCGCCACTTGCGCCTGCTAGCCTTAAAATTATTTAAAACTTACAAAACATGCTGTATTATCCTTGCATATTCCCTATGTATATATTTGTTTTTTACATTAGAAAATATTTGACAAGAACCCTTTTAATTGCACACTTTAGTTGATTTTACTATTGCAAAAAAGAATTTTTCAAGAAAATGTGTTATTTCATCTCCCTATATCTTCTAAACTAAAGATTGTAAAAGCAAAATGTAATATACATTTTTATAGGAAATTTTGCGTAGATTAATTTTGTAAATGACATTTTTTCTCTAAATGCGATAGTTTTTAAGATATTTAATAAAAACTGAAAATTGCCCCCCCTTAAATGCCCCCTCTGCCCCCCGCTCACCCTCCATGGGCAGGGACTTTTAGTATGTTGTTCAGGACCCTCTCGGCTATGAGTGTGCAAAACTTCAAAACTACACGATTTTTTTTTTTTCGATTTTTCCTATTTTGACTGGACTTATCCAGATTTTTACTCAAACCGCCACTTGCGCCTACTAGCCTTAAAATTATTTAAAACTTACAAAACATGCTGTATTATCTTTGCATATTCCCTATGTATATATTTGTTTTTTACATTAGAAAATATTTGACCAGAACCCTTTTAATTGCACACTTTAGTTGTTTTTACTATTGCAAAAAAGAATTTTTCAAGAAAATGTGTTATTTCATCTCCCTATATCTTCTAAACTAATGATAGTACAAACAAAGTGTAATATACATTTTTGTAGGAAATTTTACGTAGATTAATTTTGTAATTGACATTTTTTCTCTAAATGCGATAGTTTTTAAGATATTTAATAAAAACGGAAAATTGCCCCCCTTAAATGCCCCCCTGCCCCCCGCTCACCCCCCACGGGCGGGGACTTTTAGTATGTTGTTCAGGACCCTCTCGGCTATGAGTATGTAAAATTTCAAAACTACACGATTTTTTTCCTCTATTCGTCAAATTTTGGCCTTCGTTGACTGGACTATCTAAGCTTTTCCTACAAAAAATGTTTAAAATGCTATCTTAATTTTTTATTTCCTCGTTGCTTGTTTGTATCTTTTGATTTGAGTTTCATGTGGTTTTTACGCACCGGCAAAATTATTAAAATTGCAACTAACAATATAGGAATAAATTTAAGATTAGACTGAAGTTAAATAAAATAAAAATCAATAAATAAAATATAAATGTTTCAATAAATCACAATCAGTCTCCCCAGGTTATTTAAATTTGTTGTAATTTCCTTCTCATTGACCTATGTGGTTTCAGGGATCTTATATCTGTTGCTTGGCTTTAACTAAGATTAAAATTCATTTATACATACATACATATATATATATATATATATATATATATATATATATGTTTTTTTTTTTTTTTTAAATACAGGGTGCAAAGCATTGTGACGAGAATACCTTTATCTCCGCAACTATTGGTCGCAAATATATAGTTTCAGTTACAAAATGTTTTAAAGAATATGAGCATTTGTGGTATAACATGTTTAAATTTAAAAAATCTATTTTTTCAAAATTGCAAAAACTAAATTTTTACATAGTCCCAGATCCTTATAATCATATTTAGAAAACTGACACTCATCCTAACAAACAGTTTCATTTCTATTCTCCCAAAATGGAACATGATATTTAAAGTTTGGATTTTCTAACATATTTCGGCCTTCAATAAGGGATCGGTTTAAAAATCCTAATTGGACTTTGTTTGCATTTTCCCTGGGTTTATTAAAGAATTTTTCATTGACTTTTTAATAAAGCCCGAGAAAATGCGAAATAATCCTAAATTTTGAAACTAACTATCTCAGACAATTTTGGGTGCACAAAAGTGAAACTTTTTGTGTTATATTTTTTAGGTTAGAACTCAACTTTCATTATTAGTGTCATGAAAATTGTATAAAAATTATCAGTTTTTGTGATTTTTAGTAAATTGGTTTTTTTAAATTTAAACATGTCATATAATGAATTCTTACATTTTTTTTTTAAATACATTTTCTTATTGGAGGACGTTTGAGACCAATTGTTGCGCAAATAAAGGCCTGCTCTCGACTTTGCACCCTGTATATTCTAAACATTTCTGGGTACTACTTTGTAAGTCCATGGATAGTTTATAAATATATTTGAATGCTGAAGTTTATAGAAAGTTTTAATATTTCAACATAAAAAATAATTTCAAAAATGAATGTACCAGTACACCGCTAAAATAATATATAATTGAGTTTAGAATATATTGTTAATTTATAATAATAAGAAATTGAAACAAAAAATTAAAAATTAGTTAGAAGGAGGAAATTTTAAAAATGTCCAAATACTTAAATACATATATATATATATTTAATCATAATATTTTTCTAAAATATTTAACATACTTCATATTTTTAAATTTCAATGCATGTGTGCATACATATTTTCAGTTTACAGCAGCAGTTTACAAAAATGATGTTTGCAGGTATTTAAATTTATTCCACATGGCAATGTAATTGGTATTTTTTAAATGTTTAAATTTCTTTAAATTGAGTCAACGCAATTTTTACCTCATTTGATGTAATTATGCTATCATGGCATATTAAATAATTGATAAATGTAAATATTATTAGTATTAATAAATAATATAGTAAATCGTCCTTTTTTTTAAGCAGAATATCTTTTTTTATAAAGATGTGGAATAAAATTGAATTGAATCTTTGTTTTATTATGCAGTTAAACAATTTCATATATTTTATTTAATAAATAACAGTAAAGAGATATTTAAAATTGTAAGTCGGTGAAACTTAGGATATTATTTTAAAAATATGCAATTTGCATAACCTAGATTGTATATATATTATCATATAAACATTAAATAAATACTTCAGAATTTGAAAAGAAAAGAAAAAAAAAGAATTACATACCTTCCTCATTTTCTTCATAAGAATTTCTCCAAGAAAACACCCTTCCAACTAGCATTTTAAAATACATAATGACCAGTCTGGAAGGGCATTCACTTAAAATTAGCTCTCATCTTTTAAATTCTTTATGTTACTTCATTCAGAAGCATAATAACCAAAAATAGTCATTTTAACAATTTCCATCTCAGAAGACTGAATTAATAAAATGAATCCATAATTTCTAAGCGGTTTTCTGTAACAGGAGCAGTTTTTTCTGCGATACAACGCTACTTACAAGTATCAAATGTTAGGCTTAAGAACTTACGCAGATATGAAAATGATTGTATAATTGATATTAAAATAAGACTTTAATAAATAGAAAATAGAGAATATTACAGGTTAAAAATATTACATTTTTACCTTTTCTAAAGCTTATCCAAGTCATTATAACGCGAAAACTGAACAAAACAGATTACATTACACGTTTTAAAATTACCGCTTCACATAACGGCACGACATTCCCAAGACCTTTGAATTTGCACGGTCAGCGAGAATTAAATAAATGCAATCCACAGATGTCAGTTTCATCTGCTCTTCCCTTCTTACATCCGGAATAATCATGTTTCAAAGTTCAACGTTTGAAACATAAATTTATTAAGCATTTATAGCTGTAGAAAACATATGGTCAATATTTTAAGGAAAAATGGAGCTGAGTTAAACAATTATTTAAATTTTTATAAAGTATTTGAAAAACTTATGAGATCACTTTATTTTTCCATTTTAAAATCTCGAATTAAACGGAAAAGCATATTTTGTTTTAGTGTATATTTTAGTATTGAATAAAATATTCAGTGAAAATAAATAAAATAAAATAAGAACAATCAAACAGAGTAACGATTTAACAACATTATCAATATTGATAATTTATCAGTAACATTTAAACTTAAATAGAATCATAAATAAAATATAATAAAAGTTTAAAATTATGCTTAAAGAAAAGAAGAAAAAAACTCATTCTGTAACTTCCCGATGAGTATTAGAGACCGCGAGGTTCTACTCTCGAACCTTACAGACGGGAAGTGTTGGCTTCGATTCTTGGTCACGCTCGTCGACTTAGGTTTTCGGAGTTTTCCCGTGATTTTCTTTGAAACTCGCGTAAAGCACTATATTACTTATTCAATAACATCCGTGATTAGCTTTTTGAATCTAAACTTTGGGTCTGGGGAATGCATAGATTTTCATGACAGAAGACAATCATTTTTATGCTGTATAGAAGATCTTAGAAAATGTATTTTTCTAAGGGTTTATTATTATTATTATTACAAATGAAAAAAAAAAAAAAAAAGAAAAAAAAAACGGTAAATTTGTTTTAAATCATCAGAAAACGATGTTTCAATTATTCGTTTTAAAGGTGATATCGAATTCTTTTGAAAGATAATTATAGTGAAAATTTTTATCCACCCTACCCCCATCCCCCAGGGATGATGTATACTTATTCCTAGGGGAAAAAACAATGTCCTATGAATGATAATAATAAAAAAAAAACTGTTTGACTATTACTCGTTATACAGCCAAATTGAATCAATAATATATATCAAATGTATGTCACGCAGAAGGTTTGGTGAGTATATATAACAGAAGCTGATAGATAGCCTTTCTGTGAATGGAAAATATTGGAACGTGGCAGTGCCACCTGTCGTCCGATATGCACCCAAAGGCAATCTGTAGAGTTTTACGTAATATTAATTTCACTTACCAAATTTACAATATTTATAAATCACAGAAGTTGAGATTTTTCGTTTCCGTTATGAGATTAAATTGCAACATAGCCACGCCACCTGTTGGCCGATGTGCATCCAAAATGGACCAGTAAAGCTTTACATAAAATCGATTTCACTTATAACTTCAGTGTATCACAAAATTTATTGTTAAATCACAAGAGTTAAAATATTGCCTTTCCGTTAAAATGATTAAATTGCAGATTAGCAACGCCACCTGTTGGACAATGTATACATCCAAATTGTATTAGCAGAGGTTATGATGATATATGCCAATATATCATGTTTAATACATTTGTACACTATAGAAGCTGAGATATAGCCGTCCCATAAATGGAGGGTTTCATTGCATAGCACCGTAATCTATCGGGCGATATATCCCAAATGAAATTCAAATAAACTCCAATTTAGGGCAAGATCTAATATTGTAACAAGTTTGGTCGAATTCCATACATTGATTCCTGAAATACAAAATCCACAAAATTTTTCCATGAGTTTAAAATTTTGTAATTTTTTTTCACCTCACCGCTACTGATTATTGGGAAGCATTCTTTACTGACGTGCTAACAAAACGTTAAACTGAAAATGTAAAAAATGCTCTATTCTCTATCATGCTAAAAATTATAAATTTCGAATAACTTACGAAGTTTTTAAATTAAAATGTTGCAAATCTCTCAATAAGATTCTTATCAATATCATAAGTGATATTTTAAAACTGGTTCGATCTCTCTGCAATCATTTGTTCTTGAGATATCGTGTACATGAACTAACGGGCTATCACACTAATAGGTGCCGATACACATTAACAGATACCATACCAACCTTTTGACTTCCGGATTCCTCACGCCACAAAACGTGTAAAAAAATCAAAAGCTGAAGTCAAAAATTTTAAAGGTTTTTCTAGTTTCCCAACCAATAGTACTAAAAAGTCATTTTGTCATATTCGTTATAATTACACTGTTACAGAACGTGTTATGACGGTGTCACACTTGAACGTTCTATATAGAACTAGAATTGTACGTTTTATAGATGGTACAAATCAAACATTTTCAGAACGTTCTAAATAATACTATTTCTGAACGTGTTTTAGAACGTTCTTTTGACACGAAACACGGTGTTTGAACTATTGAAACCGTTATTAGACGTTCACAGAACGTTCCTGTGCTACTTGGGTAAGTACACATATTTGAATAACCTTAAGAAGAAGATTGTTTGATTCTGAATGTTGGCGGGAAGTCGGACGTATTAAAAACAGGCAATCAATCCGTATGGAGCTTTTTTTTTTAAACGTTTTTAATTCTGTCTCTTTGTGATTGTGGTAACAAATATTGCGCGAAGCTTGCGAGCATAATTTGTATATGGGAGAAAGTGGTGTCCCTTGGACATAAGAATACCTCTGACCTATGTCATTTCTAGCTCCATTTATTTAGATATATAAACAATATCATATACAGTTAAAACAATTACTGTTAGAGGTCTCAGTGAAGTAATCTATGTTCGCTTAGACGCTCAACTTTTTGAAGAGTTCTTGAAAAAGTAAATTCACCTTGCAAAAGTAAATTTTTCTCAGACACTTTTATGTATTTCTATACCCAGACATACACTGAAATGAGTGTTATGCATCAAGAAGTAGCTTTCTAGATATAACCCCATATGCCTTGTTATCAAGTTAAGCCCAACCGGAGCATCATGATTAGCAATTTCGTTTTTAGTAACAGAGTGGTGTACCTTGAACCCAATACAAGTAGTGTACCTTGGACTGGTCGTATTGTGTGGTGGATCAGAAATGCAGCTCCAAAAGTTATCATTTGGAATTGACCTATCCAATTGCAATCTTGTTTATAAATAAGTGTGAGGATTTTTACCAATAATCACAATACGACATAATGTAGATTTTTTTAAGTTAATATTTAATATTTTCCACTTTTTAGACTCAAATGAGACTTTAATAATCATACCATTGTTACAGATTAATGATTTCGAAATAAAAAAAATTGTTTATTTGAATTCATATGTGTGTAATTAATTAAAAAATAGATTTTTTTCCTTAAAATTGAGTTTTTCTGTACCTTTTAATAAATGGTTCAAGGTACACTACCAGTGGTGTACCTTGGGCCTAATAGCACTTTTTTAAAAATATAATTGATATAATTTTAATAAAATTTTGGTATAAATGTATGTTGTATGAAACACCATACAGTATATAAAAAAGCTATTTGTATTTAGTTTTGGCGAATAATTACAAATTTAAAATGGGAAAAGTCAAAATAGGTCCGAGGTACCCCACCTTCCCCTACTTAGTAAAATATAAACCACGCTTCATACAATAACTAAATAAGCACATATGTGATTTTAGTGTTTACCTGCGTCCATCTCAAAATATGAATTTGTATTTCAAGGTCCACCTCATTAGAAGGCAAACTGTGTTTATTCCCTCTGTATTCAATTTCGCTAAGTCAGTGTGGCAGGAACACGCAGACATGAAATTTTTCTAAAACTTATAAATCTCAAGATTAATATACGAGGGTTGTAAATTAAATAGTGGCAACTTGACATTGAAACTCGCAGAAGGGCGGGCATGCACAAATAGGATATGGGAGCGGTGAGGTGGCGCTGTTGTCGGTGTGTAGAGTGCAAAAAACAGTCGATCTGCTAAGCAGGGTAGTTGTTGTGTGGCGTTAAAGTGAGGAGTTTCGTTTCCATCGCTCTAAAGCATGTTTGTTGTTGCAAATCCGCAGTCTCATTCCGACCCGAACTGCTTGAACCCATCGTGCTACTGTCATATACGGTAAAGCATTTGTGCCACAGGCTTCCACTAATCCTCGATAGCATTCTGTTGCATTTTTGCCACGGGCAACTTCGATTTTAAGCCACGGCCGCTGATCACCTTTTGAAAACATGCTTTAGAGCGATGGAAACGAAACTCCTCACTTTAACGCCACACAACAACTACCCTGCTTAGCAGATCGACTGTTTTTTGCACTCTACACATTGACAACAGCGCCACCTCACCGCTCCCATATCCTATTTGCGCATGCCCGCCCTTCTGCGAGTTTCAAGGTTAAGTTGCCACTATTTAATTTACAACCCTCGTATAAGCCCTCTGTCCCTCTAAGGTTCCTGGATCTTCTGAGATACAGTTCTTTTCCCAATGGGCTGAGTTTGCTTTATCGAAAGATTGGCAATTTCACTGGTAGTGTCTTCTTTTTCCTTGTTTTGTAGTTCCCCTCCTGCTAAACACTTCTCAAATATCTGTGTTCGGTCGCTCAAGGTTCACGACCTCAGTGTATAATCGATAGATTGCTGCTGTAACCAAACAGGCTGGAAGACCTACGTGTGTCAACACACATTTGACACCTTATAGTTGCAGTGGGTATCCGTAAAATAATATACGCCTCGATAAAGCCCCGAAATCTACAATTAGTGATGTGTACGTCCGGGAACCACGAATTTGTGTTCCCGACCCAAAATATTATGTTCACAAAGAAGTCGCAAGACCCTTACACAAGCGTGTAAGGGTCTTGGGGTGGAAAGAACAAGGCACACTCAGTTGACCACAGAACATCACCAAACATCACTCATTCCGAAGAAGACACATGATAGTCTGGCCAGGGACTACGATAGCTATTCGTTTGGTTAACGCACCAACCTGCACATTTAGAGACGGGGTTCTGTGGTAGCTACGGTGACCGGATGAATTTGGTGACCGCACTGTAAGATTGTAGACTGCAGAATTTGCTTTACTTTCATTTTAATAAATGATAATACCTCACTTCATAGAGTTGTACATGCCAATGAATTCTTACAGGGAAACAGAATTGCGCGTATGGGGTGACTGGCGTACATACTCAATTTTATTCCCATCTTTGGTAAGACCTCGGCAGAACTGTGTGTATACGTTGGAAAGAGCCACTTTTACAGACTTGTAAAATGTTCTACAGAAGGAGCTGCGATTTTTCTTATCCTGCCCTTGATGATCATCTGATAAAAAATATACACTCGGTTTTTTATTTATTTTGACTTGAAACGTCATTTTGGTTAAGGAGTCAAATAGGATGTGCTCCTATAACTGATAAAAATTCAATATTGTCTTATATTTATATGCCATTTTTTTTTTTTTTTTTTTTTTTTTTTTTTGTTTCATGAGCAAACATATTTTCTATTTGCTGTCGCATTTCATGTCAATCCAAAAAATAGTTGTCGTTTTTAGTTTAACTTTTGAAAGTGGGTATATTCTGAAGTATTTTTAGAAAAAAAAAATGTGATTCTAAAGGAAGGAAATTAAATCGCTGATATAAACTTAATTTAAAATATAAAATGGTAGTTTATTTACCTGGGGGAAAATACGGAATGGCCGTATGCATCCCAGTTTGAACGTGTAAACAGAAAAATGATTTTAAAATGAACAATAGAGGGTATACTAATCATAGTGATAATTGTAATTCTACAAAATACTTTAATTCTGCTAAATACAGATATTGAGAAATAAAACCTAGACTTTTCGAGACGAAAAGTTTCTCAGAGATATTAGCATAGACCGTTCTCACAGTACTGCTCACATACTTACTTATCATTTCTTTCTTTTTAAGTATATAACATTCAATGTATCTGTCAATTGATTTACATATTATTCGTGTTATTGGGCCATACAAATTGTTAGCGGGGATGTTGGGAGCGCCTTTTCCTTGCAATTCCATGATTTTGGTGCGGTAAGACGTGATTAAGCTAACAAATACTCGAAATGGATTGATCATTCCTCCCCCCCACACACACACACACAATAACAACGGATGCAAAATATTATTCACAATTGAATTTGAATGATAAAAATACTAAAATATTTTTAGGGAAAAAATTAAGAATTCAGAATAGATACGATATTATAAATTTACTTAATTCGTCACATGAAAGAGTATTTGTAAAATTCATTAACGATTTTCACAAAACGCAGAGAAATTATTTAATAAACACCCCATTATGGACGAATATAAATATATATACATAATATGTTAAAAAAAAAAAATGAAAAGTCTTTATAACTATTTGTAAACAAATTCCTATACGAGAAATTATAGTCTATATTTCATGAAAAGAATGCATGCTTTTAACAAATTACGTATTGCTTTCTTTTCAAAACTTGTTTAAAAAAGGGGAAAAATCAAGCATTTCTCTGTTGTATAATGTTAGAATCTAACACATGTTTCTTATATTTTACGTTCAAAAATCTTTTAAATTGCTTATATTACTGGATCGTTTATCCATATGAGAAAGAGGAGAGCTGAATGTTAATACCTGTAATTTCAAAAAAGATAGATCCTTGGAGATTTTCACCGATTCAACAAGCGCATATCTCTAACGAAAATATCGCACACGCTAAAAGGATATTGAAACCTATAAATCCTCTGAGACACATAATAAAAGTTATTTCCATTCAAATAATGTTTACACCCTATTTTGATTAAATTCTTAAAATTCGATTAATTATTTTTCTTTTCAAATATACTTTTTGTGCTACTTCTTTATCGATTTTTTTTTTTTTTTTTTTTTTTTTTTTTGTGTGTGTAATTGGCTATTGATAGTACATTTTTAAAGTTTTCTGTGAATGTATCTCTCTATAATTATTATTTCGAACATGGTATATATTAGTAATTGTATATCGAGACTGATAAATCAGATACTTTAACCATCTAATCTTATTAGTCAAAGCGAAATGGCATTTGCCAGTCAGCTGTCTCCAGAAAAATCTACCGCACCTATAGGCATGACATTTAGCGCACAAATAGTGTGTAACGCCTCCGATTGAGATTTTCGTAATCTTAAGGAAAATTAACTTTCAGTCGGATTTTAGAATTTTCATTTAGGAAGAAAGTTATTAATGAAAATGTATTAACGTGTTTAACTCTATTAAATTTTCTCGGCATTTTTCTTTGCATTGTAACTTCAACCTGTCGCCATAATAAAATAAAACTCTAAAATTCTTTTATTTCATATTTTTTTTCTAACATAAAAAGAAACATCTCCCTACACGTATTAAAAAAAAAAAAAAAAAAAAAAACGAATGAAAGAAAGAAAATTAAACCTTCATTATCAAACATTTCTGATAAAACTGACATAATAACATTTAAAAAATTTTTATTTATGTATATTTAAAATAATAATTTCATATAATGAAATAGTCTTATTATTTTTTTTTTATCCTTTACAAAGTAATAGGGTTACAGCTTGGTGACTTTTACATTTTTTTTGTCATTTTGGCAATGAAGGAAAATAGCTATCACAACTGACTAAGTAAAGATCTTTGTGAGAAATGTTCGAACTATTGTAAAAATTTCAAGGTTCGCCAACGAGATTCTATAGTATAGCTGTTCTCTAATGTGAATGCATGTAATGGCTTATTCATAAAACTGTAACGGCGTCTGTGTTTAACTCTGCCAGATGTCTCCCGAAAAATCTACCACACATACATGTGGTATTTGACACACACGGTCTGGAATGTCTCCGTGTGCACCTCGAAACCGAAATTTAAAATTTTTAGTTAGGTAGCAATTTATTAATTAAAACTTGATTAACTATCGAGGTTTTCGCGAGACCTTCCCTTTCACCCTGCTAGGGGAAAAACAGAAGATTCTGCTGTTTCTCTATTGAGTGCCCTATAAGGTGCTACAAAATGCTTTTTCTTAAATTCTTACGTTTGCTAATGGTTCAGTCTCTCTCTCTCTCTTTTTTTTTTTTTTTTTTTTTTTTTTAAATCATTTTGACATCAAATTAAACTTCGTAACATATTGTTGTACTATATTTGAAATGGAATTTCTATCATTTTAGGGTCTACTGGATAAATTAAATAATATAAGAAATTACTAGATTGTAAGTACTATGTATAAACCGGTATAGTGTTCTTCAATGTAATCGCGATTTAAGTATGAAAAAGATTCTTCGATTTTTATTTTTATACTGCTCGTTTCGAAAGAGTTGTCCGATAAATATTCAAATCAAAGTCCAAGTGTAAGGCACTGGTTGTTTGAGGCAATAGGGACACGGACCCCAGATATTGTAGGTGAAGAAGACACTACCGAAGATATCAGGAACCCGAAGCAAGTTTTTGAGTGATTTCAGTGGATTTTTTTTTTTTAAGTTTCTAAGTGATTCCTTTTTATTATTAGTATTCATTTAAATATGGTGACCAGAAGGCCTGCTAGTATTTTATAAAATATTATAGAAGAATGCTGTAATAAGGTCATATAAAAAAAATAATAATAAAAAATAAAAACATTCGTTTTCAGAAAAACATATTTAAAAGAAAGGAAATACTTATATTTTCCCTGGAAATATGTAACGAAAATGCTTCAGTATTTCCAGAGGAAATTTAAACAAAGCGTTGTTTTGAAAAAGATTTTATAAACAACACTAGTGATTTGTGTGCCGGGACTCACAAATGTATTGAAATAAATATGAAATATTTTCTAAAGCAAATTTTAATATTCTGCACAAAAGATAAAAATAAAGATATATTATATTTAGCTAAAAAAAAGCCAGAGTCCCATGAAATAGGGTATGATTAGCATAAACAACTGATATAAAGGATCACACAAAATTTTAAGTTAAACTTTGCGATACGTATTCAGTATCTCCCGCTTCCCAAAAACCCTAATTTAAACATTTTAATAATATATATTAATTTAATTAAATTCATAGTAACGATGGTTAATTGCACAATTAAAAAAAAAAAAAAAAAAAAAAAAAAAAAAACCTATCTGTAGATCAGAATGTAGTGAAATTCTTTTGTGTTTTTTACAAAATGACGAACATTACTCAACAACACTTAGATATTAATAATGCAATAAATGCAAGTTGCAAGTAAGAAATAAAACTGAAAAGATTAGAAAAGTAGCAGATGCTTCTCTTCTGTTAAACGAGTAAATCACGTGACATGTTTTATTTATATATATATATATATATATATATATATATATATATATATATACACACACACACACACACATAAATATATATTTGTCTTGGGGATCTCGGAAATAGCTGTAACGATTTAAAAAAAAAAAAAAAACTTTGGGGTTAGGGGTTTTTCGGGCCGAAAAAACGATTGGTTTTATCCTCATCTTCAGGAAAATCGCGTTCGCTGTTAACCCCTTTATCGGCCAGCTGCAGCATATGGCAGAATTATGTTTACTCGGGAATCGATACAACGATTTTGATGAAAGTTTGAAGTTAAGTGTTTTCTAGGAAACTAAATCGATGGGACATATCCCCATCTTCAAGAAAATTTGCGTTCACTGTTAACCCTTTATCAGCCAATTGCACAAACTGACAGAAATTAGGCTTACATGGAAAAAGATACATTGATTTTAATGAAAACTTTGGATTAATTTTTTTAAAGAGCTAAATCGATGGGATATATCCTTATTTGCAGGAAAACAACCCTTTATTAGCCAGATGAACTCAGGATTTACTCATGAATGGATACAATGATTTTAATGAATGTTTGGGGTTTTCTTAGGGAGCTAAATCGATTGAAAGTTTACTTATTTGCATTCGCTGTCAATCTTTTACCAGCCAGTTGCATCACATGGCAAAAAATTGGTTTACTCGGAAATGGTACAACGATTTTAATGAAAGTTTGGGATTAAGTGTTTTTAGGGAACTAAATCGATTGGACATATGCTCATCTTCAGGAAAATTCGAGTTCGCTGTTAACCCTTTATCGGCCAGTTGCCAGACTCGAAAAGGGATATAATGATTTTAATGTAAGTTTGGAGTTAAGTGTTTTTTAGAAAGCTAAATCAATTGGACATCTCAATTTCAGCCTCATCTGATTTTATGTAAGTTTAGAGTTAAGTGTTTTTTAGGAAGCTAAATCAATTGGACATCTCAATTTCAACCTCATCTTCAGGAAAATTCGCGTTCGCTGTTAACCCTTTATCGGTCAGTTGCACTGTATTCATATAAGATAAATCAGGTTTACTCTAAAAGGAATAAAACGACTTTAATGAACGTTTGAGATTCGAGTTGTTTCTTAGCGAGCGTTGGACAGCGAGCTAAATCGATTGGACATATCAGTGTCTTTTGGAAAATTCGCGTTCGTTGTTAATCCTTTATAGGCTAGTTTCAACATATGGCAGAAATTGGGTTCACTCATAAATGGATATAACGATTTTCATGAAAGTTTGGGGCTAAGTGTTTTTTGAAGAGATATTCGTTCGAACCTATCGCAATCTTCAGAAAATTTCTCGTTCGCTGTGCATTCTTTTCCGCCATTGCAAAATATGGCAAAAACTTAGTTTTCTCAGAAATAAATCGAATAATTTTAATAAAAAGATAGAATTATTATTATTATTACTTATTCATTTATCTGTTTATTTTTTATTTATTTATTGAGAAACGTATCTGACATATCTTCGTCTCGTGGAATGCTAGCGTTCACTGTTGTGTTAAATCTCATTCCACCGTAGTAAAATATAGCTGAAATTTAATTTTCTTGGAAACTGCTCGAACAATTTTGATAAATACTGAAGTTTGGGGTTTTTTAGATGACAATTCAAATTGAATTTTCTTCATCTTCAGGAAAGTTAACATTCACAACTAGCCTTCCCTCCGCCTGTTACAAAACTACGGCAAAAACTATTTGTAGAAAATGACTCTAACGCTTTTGATAAAAATTTAGCATTAAGGGATTTTGAGGGGAGAAACCCATCTGATTTATCCTTAGTTTCTTGAAAATTAGAACCTTCATTCTCCATACGACAAAACATGGAAGAGACATAGTTTACTAAAAACTGTTTGAAAGATGTTGATAAAAATTTAGATTTAAGGAATTTTTGAGTTTATAATTGATTTGCAAGCACAAAAATCTGGCATTCTCTTTAGACTATTTAGAGTTTTCAGGTAACCCGTGCTTTCTCCAGGAAGAGGGACAAAAACTTTATTATTATTATTATTATTTTAAGATGAAAAATGGTTTTATTTATCTTCTTCTTCAGATATGTTAACCATCACTGCCTCTAGAGTAATGTATACCATAATTCCTGTCTTCTAGGAAACTGCTTGCAAGATTTTGGTAAGAAATTATAGCTACAAATTTGATATGATAATTCGATTGAGATTTTCGTAATCTTAAGGAAAATTAACTTTCAGTAGTAACCCGCGCTTAGCCCTGGGCAAACAAATAATATAAGTATAACCTTAACACAAATCACTGAATCTACACTACGAACGATTTTTACAAGGAGACCGAGCGAACTTGGTCAAAACAACTTCCATTTGGATTGTAATTTTCACGAAACAATAATAACATAAGAGTAGTTAATGCAAAACAAGAATAATGTAAGAGACGATTAGAGCAATAGTTTTAAACAGTTAACAAAGTTACAGTTTAAGGGAAAAAAAAAGCACCTATTAGATTCAATTAAATAATTAAAAATATAAAGCATTTTTTTTTTTTTAATAAAAATAGCAAAATTATATATATATATATATATATATCATACAACAATAATTTGCTCGTGATTAAACACGTTATGGAAAAAAATAGGTATATGTATTATACATATATAATAGTTTCAAAAATAAAAATAACTTGACAGACAAACAGTAACTATAGTATATAATTACTACTTCTTAGTGCGTCTATATGTGTGTGTGAGGGAGAAAGAGACAAATCAAATTTTAAAAAAAGTTACAATAAATAACAAAATACATTTTTACTAAATAAAACAAAACAAATAAAACTAATTTGGGCATATTACACAGAATTAAAATATCGATATTTTCTATGCCATAACAAATATTAATATTTAATTTTCTCTTTTGTTAAAAAATAAAATATTAATATTTATTATGGCATGGAGAATTTTACCTATATTTTAATTCTGCATGATAAGATTTTCTTAAAAATACGTCGTTTATTTAAGCGCGTGATTATCGAGAAGAAATATCTCAGGTTTCAGCATGAACGCAAATGACGATGTTTTATTTTTTGCAATGCTTATTTTACGCATCAAGAGTTCAGATACTTCTTTCTTGATCAAAGAAATGTTACAAAATGCAACTCTCTGGTTTATATTTTTATATTCAAGTTCCCGAAACTTCAAAATAAGAAATAATTTGAAAGTATGTTCAAACAGAAAACAAATTCACGTCTTCTTACATAAATATAAGTTT
This sequence comes from Salticus scenicus, assembly GCA_963930645.1. Taxonomy (NCBI): domain Eukaryota; kingdom Metazoa; phylum Arthropoda; class Arachnida; order Araneae; family Salticidae; genus Salticus; species Salticus scenicus. Next base: position 290,163,099 of record OZ005656.1, on the reverse strand, counting down.
CTGCATTTTAAAACGAAATCCAGTATTTCCTAGAACATCCACGCATTTTTGGATCAATGGAAGGAATATATATATATATACATATATGCACAACATGTAGTGTAGCACAATATGCCGCATAAAAATAAGTAAATAAATAAATACAATAATGTGCATTTTTAAATTTTGCTACGATTTTCAAATTGTAAATCTTGAGATTTTTTAAAATTATTAATAGTTTTTTTTTTTTTTTTTTTTTTTTTTTTTTTTTTTTTTAAGATTGAGAACTTTTTTGACTACTAAAGATTTGATTGAATTCTAAAAATATTTATAGAAATGAAAACTGACAGGAAAACCAAAGTCAATAACAATTATTAAAATTTGTTGGGGAAAAAAAGCACCATCTTAACGTATCATGTAAACTGCAAAGAAGTGTAAAGAAAAATACAGAATTTTATAAAATCAGGATTCAAATCGTGATTTAAAATGAATAATCACAAATCTGAGAATTTTTACACTTTCCCATACAATAAAATGTTCCTCGAGTTCAATAAGCTTCAAAAACTAATAAAACGATGCGCAAAATTTAAGCATTGTATTATTAAAAAAAAAAAAAAAAAACTAGCGGTAGCTGTAAACAAATTTGAAGATAAATGAGTCACAAATATAAATCAAATATTCTTTACAGAACTGCACTTTTAATGAAGCCACATTGGAAGATCGATTAATACAGAAATTATGACAGAAAACAACGGTAACAAAAATAAACAGATTCACATTTTCATTTGCGACTCATCCATCGACCAATTTATTTAACACATATCTGCAATTTTTAATGATATAATGCTAAAACTTTGCACATCACCTTATTAGCGAATGTCGAAAATCACTATTTCATTCACTAGATTTTTTTTTTTTTTAATGAAATCATTATAAAATTTTAAAAATTGTAGTATTGTAGTTCAGAAAATCTTCATGGTTCAATGACGAGAATTCATATTTTGCCAAAAGTATGTTAAAAATGCATTTTGAATTTTAATTTGAAACAAAATTTTCTTGAAGTACGATGAACAGGGAAGAGGTGCCGCTCATCGCTCTAGGAGCAGTGTCGAGCGATTCCAGCTATGCTAGGCCCCTCTTCCGGAGTTTATTTAAACTCTTAAAAAAAAAAAAAAAAAAAAAAAATACAAAGGCCGCTAGAGACAGGTCTTCCACGCGACAAGGAGTGGCATGCTCTATGCTGGTAGATAAAGTGACAAGTGGCCTAAAGAGATTTGGTAGCAAGGTATTGGTGAGAGTTCATGAGAAAAATTTGGTGCTGGGAAAATTTTTATAAAAGTCTTTATGAAACCTTTCTCGAGAATGGGCAACGTTGTTGTTAATTTAAGCAGGAAAACTAAGAGTTATATGTGCCGGGCTGTGCCCCACGCGATAAGTGGCACCATAATAACGATTACTTGAAGTACGATTAATTAAATAACGGCTATCTTAAGTATAGACCTATATTCATTGTCATAAAAAAATCTTTTATTGATCGTAATACTTTTGTGTAACAGGACCAGCTGAGTAACTAGGAGCATGGGGTAACTGTGACCGACGCCGTTTTCAAGAAAACTATAAATGACAATTTCTTTTCAAAACTTTTGATTTAGATGTAAATCTTATAATGCACCTGCCATGATGGATATCCCTCCATTAATCCGCAGCACGTTAAAGCAGTTAACCAGTGATAATTTAACTACTCAACCGAAATTTTTGATAAACAAATTTTACAATTCAGTGTTGAAAGTTCTTTAGTTAAAAAAGAAAATATTTTAAGCCAGAAAATTTATATAATTTGAAATCATGCTTTTACGTGCTTTTTTTTTCTTTCTGACGTGGATGAATGTTTTTAAATACAGGATCATAATTGTCCCACTGTTTTTCAAAAGTGAGTAACTATGGCCACGCTGTATTAAAATAGTAACAGCACAATTATTTTTTTAATCATTCTAAATCAGCAATTTAATGAAGAAGCGTACGTTTTCTTTATGGGTATCAGGAAGCAGTCAATACGGGAAAGAAAAAATTCAAAGAGAAGCTGTAAAATTATAGACATTGAAAATCCACAATCAAGTATGAGTTAGTATCAAAGTAGATCTTTGTCTCTATATATTAAAAAAAAAAAAATTCAGAAGTGTCTTGGTTTTTGAAAACGCACAGAGACGAGACAAAAATGATTGGAGGAGAAACCAGGACTTCTACGAATGTTATTTCGCTGAACAGGCTTAGACATTATTTTTGACTTGTTAAAAATAATTTATGACATATCTAGTGCAATACAACAAATATTAGAATTATAAGCAGTTATAAACTCTTTAGCATCCAATCAAAACAGTGCCCACGACAAATTAATAACAACTGATATATGTTATTAATCTTATGTTAGTCAAATAATATTAAACTGATATGTGTTATTAATGTTATATTAGTCAAAGATAATCCTATATAAAAAGAAATACAAACGGTTTATAATTTTCTTATGGGTGTTCACAATTACTTAAACATTTTGGAATTCTTTGCTTTTTGTGGGGCAACTATAACCAACATCATTTATTTAAAATAAAGAAGTCTGAGGAGGTAAAAAAAATAATAATGGGGTGATCTTGAAAGATTGAAGTTACCCCCTAATTATTAAAAAGAAAAAAAATCGTTAGAAAAAGAATAAAAAATTTATAGAGTCTAAAAAAGGTAATAAGTTGTCATCATTTCCATCACCTGACAGTAAAATAAATAAATAAAAACTTTAACGTATTATTCAGAAAGAGCCTCTGTAAATTTAAAACACTTTTCTGTTAAATATAAGTAATCAATATTTCTAATTTTTATTGTATTCTCTATTTTTTCTTTAACTTACTATATAAAATAATTTTTAAAATTTTAAATGTATGTTTCTTCTTCATAAAATGTATTTTAGATCTCCAATATAATTCTGCAAATAAATATTTAAAATAAAGTGTATTATAAAATATGTTTTTTAAGGTGTGATTTTCTCTGTATATAAGACATAAAATAAAATAAATGATTTACAATAGTTTTTTTTGTTTTTTACATTTAATACAACGTTTAGTACGCGTAAAGAGTGAATTAAATATACAAATAAACAACTGTTTAAGCAAAGGAACTAGTACTTTTATAAAATCTAAGAAATTTGATTAGAAAATGTTAACAATTTAAATATATAGTATGAATAATGACACCATATCAACAATATATGATGTATGTATATTAGAATTCATGCAGGGATTTTGAAATTGTTGACTGTAATTAAACATAAAAAAAAAATTCTAGCATACTCAAACGAAAACGAGGTATTATTGTAAAACTTATATATATCAAATACAGTGGGTGATCAGATTGTTAGAATATTATTTTGACATTTTTTTGATTATCTAAGAAATACTAGACGAAATAGCCTGAAACTTCATACATGCAAAGAACATTTAAAAACTCATATTTTCCTTTATCGATTTAGTCCAGAGTGCAATTAGGAGATCAAGCACAAACTGAAAAAGAGCGAAAATATTTCACTCTGTATCAAAAAAAGGTACAAATGACTTGTAACTTTAACACACTGTTGCACATACTATATACAATATTTGTTTGTTCTGGTGCAGGAACTGCGCAATTATTAAGGTAGATTTTTTTTTTTCTTTTTTCCCAAAAATTACTAAGTTTTTTGCTTATAACTAGAACGAATTTCCATAAAATTTTACAAAACTTGCTGAAAAATTGACAAAATATTAGAGAAACATTATTCTGAAACATAAAATTCACACGTGTAATATTCGTTCAGATATTGTCAGTTTTAGTAAATATTATTTTACTGTGCATGCGTGAAAGATAGGAAAATTTTATTGCATAGTTCGAAAGCTAGATATATTGAGCAACCTTTGTCAAAAGCTTATTTAAATTGAGTAAAAATTAAGCAAATTGTCGGCAAAAGAACGAGCTAAATGTCAGGTATTTTTCAGAGTTGAAATTTCATAAGTTTTTTTTTTTTTTCGTATGCTGCGTATTTAATTTTAAGATCCAATTATTTCAATCACATAGCAAAAAATTTTTTGTGAAAAAACCCTTATAGGCTTGTAACTTTAAAATATTTTTATTTATTTACTAAAATTTTTGAGTTCATAAGTTTTTTTTTTTTTTTTTTTCCCCAAAAAAAGAACTTTTGCAACGTGATTGAAATAATTGGATCTTCAAATTAACTGCGCGGCATGTGTAAAACCCCGAATGAAATTTCCACCCTGAAAAATACCTAAAATGTAGGTCGTTCTTTTGCTGACAATTTGCTTATTTTTTACACTATTTAAATAAACTTTTGACAAAAAATGCTTAATATATCTAGCTTTCATCCTATGCAATAAAAATTTTGCTATCTTTCGCGTATGCGCAGTAAAATAATATTTACTAAAAATGCTCATATCTCAACGAATATTACACGTGTGAATTTTTTTATTTCAGAATAAAGTTTTTCTAATGTTTTATCATTTTCCCCCGCAAGTTTTGTAAAATTTTATGAAAATCCGTTCTAGTTGTAAGCAAAAATTTTGTCATAAAAAAATTAATTAATTAATTAATTTTAAAAAAATGCGCACATCCCGCACTAAAACATACAAATATTGTGCAAAAATGTATTAAAGTTACAAGTCATTTGTAGCTTTGTGTGATACATAGTGATACAAAGTATTTTCGCTCTTCTTTAGTTTGTGGTTGATCCCCTAATGCCACTCTGGACTAAATCGATAGTGGAAAATATGAGATTTTAAATGTTTTTTGCATGTAGAAAGTTTCAGGCCATTTCGTGTAGTATTTTTTTAGATAATCAAAAAAAAAAAAAAAAAAAAAAAAAATCTAATAATTTGATCACCAACTGTATATATAGTAAACTATATAGTAAACTTACATATGATTATTTATTCAAGAAAAATAATTTTTTTATTTAAATAATTAGGTTTATGTTTGAAAAATATCCGTGCGAATTAAGAAACTAAGTTTTAAAAGAATGCAATTGCACCATGTAATAGCACTATTCTATTTTATTACTGTAAACAGCGCAACGTCTATGGGAAATGTGTTGATTGTTACGATCGTCCGCCATTTGCGGCGACGGGAGTCCTATAACAATATTTATTTTGTACTGGAAAGGTTTCAGGGAAAAAAAGAAATATAGTATTGGTAGTTTTTCTGAGAAAATGATTACATGCAATATTGGATTTTAAGTATTCTCGAACCTATCCCGAAATGTAAATATTGAGTTTAACTGTATATTTACTTTCGTCTTAACGTAATCTGTTGCAGCTGGTTCCTTTTCTGCGCCCAATCACTCTGGACAATTCGCGCTGAAGGGGAACATTTTTTTAGAGTTACGTTTTGCCAATTTGTTTTACTGAAACATCAAGCTGCTGATGTTTCCAAAATAGATTATTAATCTATTTTACACACAAACATTGAGGAAAAAATATTCCGCCTTCATCTAGAATGAATAAGTGAATTTTGCGCAACTTCTTCAAAATAGAATTGACTAGTGCTTGAACTAAGTTTTTTTTTTTTTTTTTTTTTTTTTTTAATGGAATTTGAATTTTTGCCGGACTTCTATGCAAATCAGTACAACTTTCAGAGTAAATTTTATTCCACGTATAGCCTTTTAAAATTAGTTGCAAAAGAAAAAAAAAAGGGGGGGGGGGTGAAAAATCCTTCTTTCAAGCACTAGTCAGTTCTATTTTAAAGAAGTGTTCGAAATTTCAATAACGTCGATGCGTTAGTTTTTGAGAAATCGTGTCCAGCGCTTTTTCGCAAGGTCTCCTTAAACTAGGACCCATCCGCTGAATTTTCAAAAAAATTAATGAAAAGTTTATTGTTTAAATGTTGCGCTTTTATTGGTTCAAAAATTTGAATAAAAATTTTTATTTAATATGAAAAAAAATGTTTTTCTTTAATTTTCGTAACCATTTAACTATCACATTGACTAAAGACTGGTAGTCCTAAAAATATTTGACGATGATTGTAACAGTTTTTGCAAAAATATATGTAAATTAACAACGAAAGAAAAAAAAAAGAGAGAGAGATTGAGACTAAGATTGGGCGGGGGAAGATAATTCGAAATGTATCCATTCAGTTGTCTGCTACTTTATTATTTAAGAAATTTACATTTAAAATTATAATTTCTAAAACTTAAAATTTTTTAACATTAAAAATAAAACAAATTATTTTTTTAATTATATATATATATATATATTCTGCAAAATTTTTTATTCCAAATCCTCTCAGCGTAAAACATTGTTAATGTAGAAACGTAAAGTTATTCTTGGAAGTAAAAGATCTTTGAAATATAACATTCTGTAGAACTTTTTCAAAATTTATTTTTTCAATAATCAATGTATATATAGATAAACGATATTCCTTTATTGACATTTTTACAAATATTAAGTCATAAAAGACATGGATAAAACAGTATAATCTGAAAAATTACTTATCAGGATACAAAAGGGTAACGCTTTCTTGAAAAATGTCGGAAGATTATAAAAGATATTTCCACGAAAGCAATATCACACGCTTCAAAACAAATCTCCTCTTGACTTAATACGGAAGCAAATTACTTTTATTTACAACAGATTGGAATCCAATTTATTCAATAATAAAAGGAAGAAAAAAAACCAATTTCCTCGAAAACGCCCGTTAACAAGATTCACAGCGAAAATTCCTTAAAAAATTCGAAGTTTCCGTAAACTAGTAAGACGAGGAACATTTCCGCTAAGAAATAGAAAATAAATGGAGAAACGTAATCTGATTTGCGTGCTGCAATCTTCTTCGGCTCTATTTTTTTCCATTCTTTACCTTTTTTTTTTTTTTTTTTTTTTTTTTTTTTAAGCTGTTTTACTGGAAAACTGGAATAAAATAAATTAGACTTACCCTTGAAATAATAATACATTTTAACTTCAGAAAATTACTTTAAACTTTTATATCGCTCCTAAAAAAACATCGCATGATGTAATCGGAAATTATTAAAAGAAACCCTCAATTTTTCAGTTACTTATACGATTCAGCTTACACATTACAATTTCATTTATATATTTATTTATTTATGTTAACGAACATTGTAATTAAATGTAGCATATAAATTTGAATTTTTTTTTTTTTTTTTTTTTTTTTTTTCGGTTTTCTAAACTGATAATTTATTTTGTAACAATGTTTTTTTTCTCTTTTATATATATATATATATATATATATATATATATATATGTAAAATGAAGAAATGACTATTTAAAAATTAAAAGAAAAACATTTGATATAAAAAATCCCCTTTAAATAGAATGTTAACAAACAATGAGTAGTAAAATATGGTTTTATTAAAATATGTAACAAAGAAATTTCACAGTTAACGTGAAACATTTAAAAAGAAAAGAAAGATAGGATAAGGTACAGAATAATAGGGGAGAAAAAGAGAGAGTGTCTAAATCGTTTATCCAATTTTCACACACACACACACACACACACTCACAAAAAGAAAAACATTGTTGAACGAAAGAGTGTGTATAAAAAGTATAATTTAAAGAAGTTATAAAATTCATAACATTTTTTATGATAGACTTGGAATCACATTATCAATCAGAAACTCTGCTGTTTACAATAGAGTAACTTAAGGAAAGTCACAAAGGCATATTTTTTGTATCAAACATCACATGTATCGATATAAAAAATATCAGTTTATTACTAATTTCTTCTACATACATTTTTTTTTATTACAAGTGTGTTACAAGTGGTCGAAAAGATATCGAGATATATTGTTGTTTATGACAAGGGTTAAAAAAAAAGGGGGGGGGGGCAATCAAGTGATTTATTTATTTAATTTTTTTTTTTTTTTTTTTTAGTAAAAGACAAGCACTCTAAAACATATACCAAGAAATTTTCTACTAATTTTATATTTAACTCGCACTTTAAAAAAGCATTTGACTATATAAGTCCTCTAGTTCTATTTTAATTTGTATTGCTATAAAGTCTCATACAATAGAAAATTATAAAAAGTAAATTTAAGCATTAATGCTTACAGTTTTACATTATTTTTTTTAACATGTGCTTTTATTTAAAGAGTTTCAAAATGAGATGGTCTAATACTTTCTTTTTTTTTTTTTTTTTTTTTTTTTAAATATAGTATATATAAGAAATTTTTGAATTTATTATCTTAGGTTGTTGTTCTTAAGACTTATGTATATATAATATGCCAGGGTATTGCATATATAATATGCAAGCTACCTTTGTAGTATTGAAATGCTGTGTAAGAGAAAGTCATGTGAGTGACACACCAGATAATTTTTCTTCTGATGCAAACTAAAATTCATAAATTTAAGAATTAAAAAGCATACTCTTGTACATATAATAAATTTAAAATGATATTACTATCGCATGAATAGCATTACGGTATAACGATAATATATACATGAATAGCATTACGATATAACGATAATTTAAGAAAAAAAAAAATTGAAGAAAAAAGAAAGATTAGAGCTATTATATTCTATTATAATATATCTATTTATCTAACTATATTATTATTATTAAATAAGCAATTTGAAACTAACCAAGATTTTGTAAAATTTAATCTTAAAGATAAATGTAAATATAATATAAATAATTTAATACAAATAAAAAAGAAAGGTGGAATTAAAATAAAAAATGCAATGGAACGTATTAGAATTTTTTTTCCGTATTACGGTAAATTTATATTACAATGAAATATTATTTATTTATCTCTAATTGAATGTAACAAATACTTTTTAAGTATCAAACATGTTCACTTGAAAACAGTGGAACATTTCCGTTACAGTTTTTGTGGGGAAAAGAAAACTAAAAATTTCTTTCGTTTAAATACGTTTTAGTAAACGTTCTTAAAAAACACACTGGTGGAATTTTATTTGTACATCATTATCACATCATTTCTCTATAATATTTTATAAAATAATAATTGTTTAAATAAAATGATTTATCAACAACTCCGTCCCTCTACAAATATTTCTCATATGTACTATGTTCGAATAAAAATTATAGAAAGATACATTCACACAAAACATTAAAAATGTATTGTCACAGCCAATGATATAACTTCCGAAAAATTCCTATAAAGGAATAGCACAAAAGATGTATTTGAATGGGAAAAATATTAATCGAATTAAAAGAATTTAATCAAAATGGGGTGTAAACATTGTTTGAATGAAAATAAATTTTATTGGATATCTCAGAGGAATAGAGTTTCAATACCCTTTTAGCGTGTGCGATGTTTGCTTAATAGAAGATTTGCGGTCGTTGAACAAGCGGAAATCTCTAAGGAAATATCTTTTTGTTATTTCAGGTATTAACGTTCAACTTCTCTCCGTCTCTTATTCACAAAAGATTCGGTAATATACGCTATCTTATAGATTTTTGAATGCAAAATATGGAAATACGGTGCTAGAACTTAACATTCTACAAAAGATATATATATATATATAAGAGTACTTCATGACTGGGTGAGTGGGGGAGGGGGTGATTCATCATCGCCCAGACCAAACTCCTAGACCTAAAAGCATGAAATTTTGTGACAATGTTCGTTCTATGACGTAGGCATCCACTAAGAAGCGATTTTACAAAATTCGCCCCCCCAAGGGAAGGGGAAGGGGGAAAAACGTGATTTCACAAAATCCTTCGTATCTCAAACAAAAAAGCAGATATCCGTAAAACTTTTGCTTTAAAATATAGTAACACAAATGTCTAAAAATCAATTACTGGAATTCTCAAAATTCGGTCCCCAAGGGGGCGGGGCGGGGGGGGGGGGCAAAACGTGATTTCACATGAGTAAAACGTTATTTCGTGTAATCTATAATATTAAAACACAAGGGTATTTCTTTAAGACCAAAATCGCCCGATCTGCGCATGAGCGAGAAAATTATGAACCAATGCAGAATGAGAATATTCCTTCCCATTGATGCAGTGCAATATGAACATCAATGATAGAACTCGAGCAGACGACAATGATGACAATGATACTTCGCAGACCCAGACGCCTCATTAAAACTCAATAATAAAAACAATTCACACGATTAATTCATTGATTCATATTTTCTATGGAAGTATATTAAAAATAAAGCAATTCGCGAATACTTATCGACTATCGCTGTATGCATTTTCATTTCACCGAAAATTTTCCTTCACAATATAATATTTTAAGAGTGTTTGTGGCGCCATCTTTTATCATTTAAACATACCATACCATATTCCTAATATTATTTTTTTCAGTTTCTTAAGATAAAAAAAAATCTTTTAAAATTAACAAATTGTCAGTGTTTATTGTTCTCTAAAAGTTAACTTTTATCAATTGAAAACTTTGTTTAGAAAAAATGAAGGTAGATGTTTAAAATCAAAGGAAGTTTTAATTAATTTATTTATTTTATTTATTTATTTTTTAATCTAATTTTAAATTGATCTCTTATATTTCATTTTTGTACTATATTACAGAAAAAAATAATTTAAAAAGAATAACCTTAAAAATATTGATATTTTATACGAGTAAAAATATGTATGGAATAACTTATTATTAAAAATGTAATGAGCAAATTAACTTGCTATAGTATTAAATGCATTCTTACTTATTCGGGCCCTGAGTAGTATATTCTATTTCAAAGGGAAAATAAATTGTAATTATATAATGTAAAGAAAACACAAAACACTTTTAAAAATTATTTTAAATTAAATTATTTTGCCTTATAAATTTATGTGATTTTAAAAGTATTTTTATAAAGAAAAAAAAAAAAAATTTGAGATTATTATTATTATTATTATTATTGACAGATTATAGATGGCGCCACTGTTATATTGTAACTGAAATGGAATATTATATGTGCGAGCAAATTAAAATAATATGTATGAAAAACATTAAATATTGATGTGTACTTTCTTTCTCCATTCTTACCATAATTTATAAATTCTGTCTTTCCTTTAATTATTCCAAACATTCTTTTGGTCATATTTAGAGTAAAATTAGAAAAAAAATTTCGGATTTTAATTTTTTTATATTGATTACGCTTAAATTTTGCATATTGAAATTTCATGAAATTTATTCCCCTTTCCCCTTCAGCCAAAAAATAATTGATTACAGCAGTGGATTTTAAACTGGTTATGCGGATTATTAAAACCGGGATGTTTAAAACTTTATGCCGTGAAAAGATTTAAGATGCACATGATCCGTCAAATTTTGACGGGTATTAACTACTCCTATATATATCTCAAACAAAAAAAAATAGATAAACGTGAAATTTTTGCTCTAAAATATAGTTAATGCAAATATCTAAAAATCAATTTCTGGAATTTTAGAAATTCAGCCCCCAGGTGGGGCAGCAGGGGGGGGGGCTATGGGGCAAAAACAAATAGAAATACAGTTAGGGCGTTCAAAATTGATACAGATAGGTTTTAGAGGCCTGCAAGTCGAATGAGGATATTTTCGATTGTGTAAAGTTATTAGGAGGGGCAGGAAGGGGCGAGGGGAGAGGGGGGGGGGCAAAAATAAAAGTAGAGTTAGATCGTTCAAAATTGGTATATAGAGGTTTTCGATACCTACAAATCGATTGCGTATATTTTCGAATTTGTAAAATTATTAGGAGGGGCGGGAAGGAGGGTGGGACGGTAAGGGGGGCTATGGGCAAAAACAAATAGAGATACAGTTAGGCCGTTCAAAATTGGTACAGATAGGTTTTAGAGGCCTGCAAGTCGAATGGGGATATTTTCGAAAGTGTAAAGTTATTAGGAGGGCTGGGAAGGAGGGGCAGAGAGGCAAAAAAAAAAAAAAAAAAAATAGAGTTAGATCATTCAAAACAGGTGCATAGAGGTTTTTGATACTTACAAATCGATTGCGGTTATTTTCGAATTTTTAAAATTATTGGGAGGGGCGGGAAGGGGGGAACGAAGGAGGAAAATAATAGAAATAAGAGTTAGAGCATTTTGGGAATTTTTTCCGAAGGCAGTGAGATCCCGGTGCGACATTTTTCCTAATCAGATTTTGTTTCTCTTTTTTTTTCACGTGATAAAAATTAATGCAATTTTGAGAATTCAGTAATTATAGTGATTCATTTAAAAATAGGGACCAGCGAAGCGGGCGTTGCCTGCTAGTATATATATATATATATATATATATACATACATATATATATACAGGGTGTCCCATAAGTCTGTAGACAATTTAAAATTTCATAGTTTTGAATGAATTAATAGAATTTAACGCGATTTGCGAAAAAAAGGGGGACTTCTTTTTCTAAAGAAAAAAATATGATTCAATTTTTGTCGATGATACTCAGACAAATATTTAAATTCTTCGCACGGATGTGAAAGAAAAATATGCAAATGAAAGTTTATTTGTGTATACATGAAGTTTTAATTTCGATGCTGACTTGATATGATGAAGATGTTTTCCCTCAGGTAAGAACCGCCGACTGAAGCTTCAGTTAGCAGTGTTATAACTCGTTTGCAGACTGTAATTTGTGGTGACTACGGACGCATAGAATACGATTTATATGCCTGTAAACATTTGCATGCGAATAAGTTTTTCATAAGAATGTGTGAAATGGTCACACATAGTGCCCTCTATCGACAAATAGCTTAAGGAAGGCAGTGGGGACCCGGTGCGACATTTTTCCCGATCACATTTTTTTTCCCTCTTTTTTTCACATGATAAAAATCAATGCAATTTTGATAATTCATTAATTGTAGTGATTCATTTAAAAATAGTCACCAGCGAAGCGGGCGTAGCCTGCTAGTAACAAATAAAAATAAATTAACTAACTTAAAGTAATTATGTTATATATTACATATTTTAGTATATATATATATATATACATACAGGAGAAAGAAACAATGTAGATTAAAAATAAATAAATAAATAACAAAGCCCATTTCTGAAAAGAAATCTGTATTTCCTAAAAAAAAAAAAAAAAAAAAAAAAAGAGAGAGAGGGAGAGAGAGAGAGAGATGATGATGATGATGATGATGATGTTAATATAAGCGTATCATTACCGAGGAGAAAAATATCGGGTTTCAACTTTAACGTAAATAACGATATTTTATTTTTACACCGCTTATTTTCCGCATCAAGACTTTAGATTCTTTGTTGCTCGAAGAAATGTAACAAAAATGCACTCCATGGTTCAGATTTTTATGTTACACTTCAAGTTCTTAAAACTTCAAAATAAGAAATAATTTGAAACTCTGTCCAAACAGAAAACAAACTGAAGTCTTTTTATGCAAATATAAGTTTCTACATTGTAAAATTAAATCCACTATTTCCTAAAACAACCGAGCATTTTTGGATCGTAAGAAGGAATATGTGGCACAACACAATGCCTCATAAAAAATAGAAATAACAATAAATTTTAGAATTCCTGTTGTGAATTTCAAATTGTTTATTTTGATTAAAGTTCACTTTACATAGGAGCCAAGTCTCCCGTTTTTCAAGACAGACTTAATACCGGAAAAGTTTTGTAAATGTTTTCAGCTTTTTTAATCGTCGAAAATATAAATGACATATTCCTTTGAATACATAATGATGATAAATCTTATTCTATGATTTTGATTAAACATTAAAAATAAAAATTTATTTTATACATATATTATCTATTTATGCGAGCGAAAAATCATTTTATTTTATTTTTAAGGACGGGTTTTTTTTTTAAATATTAATGCTCCGACTGATTTCTAAAAATATTTATGAAAATGAAAACACAGACAGGCAAATCGAAGTGAAACACTTTCTGAAATTTATTAGAAAATGCTAACAATGTCCTTTAAATTCTTCTCAAAGTAGGAAAAAATATTTGTGTTAACAAGTGAAATTATTTTTATCTTACGATGACCTGCACGAAAGAAAAATAATGAAACATAAAGTTCTGCAAACAGTTTCTGAAATTTTCACACGTGTGTATAATGAATGAAAGCAATTTTTAATTGTCTTCGTCTAAAATAATAGTATTAAAGAGGGTGACCCTTTAGAGTGGAAAGTACGAAAAGGAAAGACAAATGTTGAGAGTTCAGCTCAGCTAGTCAGTGCAAAACAGATTGTAATAAGCACAAAACTTTGAATAAACACCATAAAATGAAATAAGCCCCTTTGATTGCAGCACTCGTACCTACTTTGTTCGCCTGACGAAGGGTCGTGTGTTTTTTGAACCCGAAAAAATTATTGTGAGTTTATTGCATTTTATAGTGTTTATTAAAACTTTGTACTTATTACTTTAAAACGCAAGTCTTTTTTTTTCCTGTGGTGCTTTCTTATTATCAAAACAGATTGTATTAACAAATGCAGTAATCTATAAAATGTCTATACAAATAAAAGTGTTTATTTATTTATTATTTATTTTTTTAGTAATGAGATATTTTGGTTTTGAAAGTAAAAGAGTTTGCCGTAGAGTATCATTTTTTCTGCTCTTTTCAAGTAATTTTTTAGAACCCATACTATGTTTTGTTCTGCCTTTTGTTCATTTGTGTTGATATTACTTTATACTCGAGGGATTGTGTTTGGATCGGTCAGGAGATAACTTTTTAAAGGGTCTTAATTACGCTAAGAAATCTCATTGATGCAAGTTTCGGAGAAAATCAGTCAAAACTCCTAACGACTAGCCAGACGAACGTAGGCTGCTTTCGAGCCTGGTTCTTCCTGTCTACTAAAGTTAAGAAAAGTCAAATTTAGTAGACAAGTACCGGGGAATAACCGGGGGAGTAATTACCTTGTGCGATTTAAGTAATATAGATTTTTCCGGTATATCTCTCTCTCACACACACCAAAAAGTGCACAATATTTTCGAAAAAAATACTCGGCCTTCACTTTAGTTGCGTAATAAATAGATAAATAAGAAAATAAATTATAGTATTTTATACAATCAATTAAAAAACAACTCATAATTAAGATTCAGTTAACACAAATTTGAGATTTTATGCTTCCCCCATGACCAAAAAAAAAAAAAAAAAGGGGGGGGGGGAGTACGAAAATTTAATGGGCTTCACATTATCTATTAAAGTGGTGGACAAGATTTGAGCATTCAATTTTAAAACTCTTAGAGACATCTTTAAAAAAATCGAAAGAAAAATGAGTCACGAATGCAAATCAAAATGCGTTTTTTTATAGGCGTTCTCATGAAACCCCATTGCAAAATCAAATTAGTTAGAATTACGACAAAAAACAGTGGCAGCGTGAATGAAC